>QJPP01000617.1:600000-852194 GCA_003996215.1 Jaltomata sinuosa | reverse complement strand
AAAAAATGTGACTCCCTCCTCCAATCAATTTTGAAATCCAAACTCACCAAAGCGTGCACCTTTATATTACTTGAACTAAAAGAATGTTCTAAAATAATGTTTTGGCTAAAAATTGCTTATCGATTTGGTATTTTAAACTTTAATTAAAGAAGATGATTTTCCTTTAACTCAAAAAATCTTTTTAGAGAACAAATCATTTTCTACAGCAAGTTTGGAGAATTTAAAAGAAATCACATCCTTTTTGTTTTGCAAAAGCTAACAGTAATAAAGAAAAGCTATAAGAAAAGATTTGATAACCAATACCTTAAAATTTTATCGACATGTATGGCAAGGAATTAGTTACATGCTTCTATTGTTATATATGACAAACTACCCGTCCTAAGGTTCAAATGTTCGAATCCTAATTCTTTTATCAACGAAATCAAATAATAAGGACACTACTAAATAACTAGATTAACGATATCACATAATTAAATAAACTTAGTTATTAATTTAGTGTTAAGAAAGAAAAATAACCTCAAACTTGAGGTTAAACCAAGTCACACACAAATAAGCTAGTAAACAATAACAAGAAAGTTATAATAAGAATAATAAGAAGGAAGGACACCATAAGCGACCCTAGAGTGTTTCACTCGTTTTGTTGCTATTTGATGAATTCTAAGGAAAATGATGTAAGGCAACTCCAAACGCAGGTATATTGAGTCAAGTCTCGCCTTGAGACTCCACTCACGAGAGTCTCGAATTAAGACCCCATTTGCTCCGAAGTGTACATGTAAAGAAAGGGAGAAATAAAGATTAGAAACTTGAACTTTGAATAATGTGAACAAGCAACAAAGATAACATACAATCTAAGATCATAAGATAACCCAAAGCTTCTAGTATGATGAGTAAACAAATGCAAGAAATAGCACAAGAAAATGAGCTCAAACTTAAACTTAATAAACTAGATGTCCTATTTGCCGAAGTGTCTCTCATTAAGTTCTTAATTACTACTGAACTCCCAAAAAAATAATTAGTCTAGATAGAGACATAGTTCATGTTCATGAACTACATGAACTCCTTTAAACACATCAACTGATCACAACAAATTTGACCAACTCAATAACCTTGGCAAATATAACCATACTACAACATTTTGAACACAATCCAAGTTTAAGGCCATGGATACACTTTATTCTCTTTTAACGAATTCACAATTTTCTTTTAAACGACACAACATTTTTCAAGCTGTTTGATCATGAAACAGTAGCAAAGTATATTAGCATGAGCTGATTTTTAAGAGAGAGTAACTGTTGCAAAACAGTCCCTTTTGAGCAGTGAAAGCAAAAGATTTATAAACGGTCAAAGCTCATTAAACGTTCACAAGTTTTGACTAATTTTAATTTATATAACTGGGTGGCTTCCTCCCTAAATGTCCATAGTTCTCTTTTAAACCTTGATTTCAAAATAGGAACAAGCAAAGCATATTTTTTAACAAATCCTAGAACAGAGAAGCTAAATGAGCGATACAATGAAACATATATTCGACAAATCAGTAGTATTCCTTTAAGTATCCTTACTCCATCTCAAATTGTTTACTTACTGATTTGTCAAAACAAAAATGGTAAGGCCACAGATTCAAACATTCAAAACAGAACCTTAGGCGAGTAACAGAGTTGTTCAAACGAAACGAAAACTTAGGCGAGCAACTAAGTCATTCAAACGATCACATATTCACCAAATTTTATCCTTACGTACAGAACAATAACTTTTCCTTTAAGGTTTGTAATTCTACATATCCATTAATTACGTGTTGGTTTCTTACGAAGAACTAAAAATAAAACAGACTATACAAAGCATCAAATATGAATTAAACGGGAACACTAACGCATTCAGTTCTTGAAACGAAAATAAAAAGGAAGGAAAGGAAGAGTACCGACCTTGTATGGAGCAGTGAACAAGGGCTCCAACATCAAGATCCAAACTTGAACTCGAATAATGACGACTCGAACACGGTCAAAACAAAATACGAAAAAATATGCAAAAGACCCAATTTTAGAGCCAAAAACTAGTGGTTATAAAGATGCAGGGGCGGCTTAAAAGATTGTTGCAAAGGGGGGGTATGCGGCTGCTCCAACCTGTCCCTTTTGAACCCAAAACATGAGTATTTATAGGCAAAAGATTAGGGTTTTTAGTTTGGGCGGGATTTTGAGGGGAGAGTTTGAATTTTGAACGTTTGAGAGATAGGAGTGGACTTACACGATTTTGCTTCTGATTTTTATTACCTTCGCTGAAATCTTTCTTGTTTTGCAGAGATTGGAATCGAGGTTTTCTCAAAATAGTGCACCTCATCCTGATACCAAGCGATTCGAAAAGATTCGGGTACAAAATGGGAAGTCCTCTCTATATCCACGCCAAGAAAGGACGGAGAGAGACAACGATTTGGCTCGAAATGGAGCACACAAGCTTCTGATGGTGAGTATTTGGTGGTCAAGTTTTGTCAAAAATGGGGGAAGATGCCAAAAAAAAAAAGACTCCTCTGCCATGGCGCAGAGTAAGAGAAACGATGGGGAGAGAGAGAGTGTACTAGCGACTGCTGATAAAGATGAAAATTGATAGAGCATTTAGGGCTTGGAGGGGTATTATGGGTATTTTAGGTAGATAAAGTGGGGGTAGTTTAGGTAATGCAAGCAAATAGGTGTGAGTGGGCTTTGACCGGCCAATCTGAGGGCATCACGCAGGTGAGGGAGGTACCGAGCATGTGGAAAGTGTGGGAAGAGTGTGGGAGGCGTGTGTTTATGACTGTTGGGCGCTTACCTGGCGCTTAGGGGGCGTCCACGTGGAAGAGAAGGGTGAAAGAGATGGGCTGCAGATTGGGCTTAATTGTTGGGCTAAAAAGATGAATTTATGGATCAAAGTTTATAAAAATAGGCTGAGTAAAAATACATTCTTCCTTGTATTTCGGTGGGCTTCCAAATTAAGATTAAAAATATTCTTAAAAATATTTATATTAATGTATACTTAAGTAAATAAATTATTTAATATCGAAAGATAATTAGTAATACTTAAATGAAAATTAACATCATAAGAATTACACAATAATATTTATAAAAATAGAGTTCAAGAAATACTTCATTTAATCGAAGAAAACACGTAAAATGCCTTTTGTGAAAAATAGTAAATAATTAAAAAATATGCCAATAATAATAATAATAATAATAATAATAATAATAATGGAAAATAATGGTAAAAATGATGTATTTAATTTATTAATAATTTAGAAGCTCAACGAGATAAATTGAAAGAAAGGAGGGTCAAAATTGGGTGTCAACAGCTTGTCCCTCTTTGACCGGAGACGATGTAAGAGTTTTTGGGCAAAGAAGTTGACGTAGTAGACAATTTTGTCCCGACCGACAAATAGAAGTTTAAGGGGAATAGGCGTTAGACACGTTACGGTGGAGTGTTTTGGAAAGATCAAAAGATCAGTATGAAATGTTTTGAAGATTATGGCCGAACTTTGGTTTTTAAGTTGCCTACATATCTCGGGTTGCACGAGAATCATGCCAAATGTAGTTCGGAAGTTATGATGAGATAAGGTGGAGTGAGTTTAGAACACTTTGACTCATAAAGTGTCCTTGGATCGATGAATAATGAAAATTATGGCGGAGGCGGCTAAGCTAAAGATCAAGCTTGAATAAGTAAAGATGTAATTTTGAAAATAGAGTGAAGTAAGGAATGGAACTCTAAGATGACAAGGGGTGAAGAATAAAGGGAATTAAAGTGCACGTGAGCTTAATAAACGAGTGAAGATATTTGAGGGAATTAAGTAAAGCATAGCCAAAGATTGGTATACATTTTTTTTAAAAAAAAAAACTGTCCCAGTATCGAGTTACGATGAGACTGGATTGTAAGATTTGTAAAGAGAACGAAGAAAGAGGGCTGAAAAAGTTATAAAAGCGGTGAGGAATGAATATAGGAGAGCTTGATGCAAATTTTTCTACATGCTCCGAGCTGTGGGATGTAGGTTGAATAGAGTTTGAGTGTAGATCCTTGACCTTTGTTGGGAGTCCGATCGACATTCCCAACAAATTGCCCCAGTTCACTGCTTAGATGAAGTTCCACGTTGCGCTATGTCTCTTGTTGTTGCATGTGGGTTGTACTTTCTGCAAAGTCTTAATAAAATTGTTAGCAAATAAAGCGTGAAATATAATAAATATCTTACGACAAAGATCAGAAGAAAGATGCATCCATTCTGAACTGGTGCTAAGTCAAATGTGCATTATTTCTTTTAACATTAAATAATTGCTTTAGATTATGCGCCTGCAAAATCTAAGTAATAACGTTGGCAAAGCAAACACATATACAAAGATTTGCGAGATGTGCAATAATAAGCGGGCGAGCATAAATATTTAATTGAAAGAGGATAAGCCTAAAATGTCCTATTTGAGGGTGAATAAACCCAGCATATCCTATTTTGGGGTGGATGAACCCGTTGCGTCCTATTTTAGGGTGGATGACCCAGTGTATCCTATTAGAGGATGGACAACCCAATATGTTCTATTTTAGTGTGAACAAACCCAATGTGTTCTATTTTAAGGTGAACGAACCCAATGTGTCCTATTTGAGGGTGGGCGAACCCAATATATCCTATTTTAGGGTGAACAACCCCAATATGTCCTATTTTAGGGTGAACGAACCCAACGTGTCCTATTTGAGGGTGGACGAACCCAATCTGTCCTATTTGAGGGTGGACGAACCCAAGGAATCCTATTTGAGGATGGACGAACCCAAGGAATCCTATTTGAGGATGGATGAACCCAATGTGTCCTATTTTAGGGTGGACGAACCCAACGTGTCCTATTTGAGGGTGGACGAACCCAATCTGTCCTATTTGAGGGTGGATGAACCCAAGGAATCCTATTTGAGGGTGGACGAACCCAATGTGTCCTATTTTAGGGTGGACAAACCCAATTTACTATTTGAGAGTGGACGAACCCAATATATGATGCAAACTTGCAAAGATAAATATTGATGCAATGCAGAAAGCTTGACGCGATGCTTGATTTGTAGCAGCTAATATTCATGTTGCAATACAGAAAGCTTGGTGCGGTGCCTTTACAATAATGGACATCATGATGTGGTGCAGTGAGCTTGGTGAGGCGCTCTTAAAATAATAAATATGCAAGGTGCGGTGCCTTCATAGTTGCGAACATTCATAATACAATATGGAGAGATTGGTATGATGCCTTTGCAGTAGCAACATCCAATGAGTGCTCCAGAAAAAAAAAATTAATCAAATGCCTTTATAGTAGTATGCTGAAATGCATAGTGCTTGGTGCGATGCCTTTGCAGTAGCCATTATTTAAAGTACGATGCCTTGATGAAAATTTACTGCAAATCAAAATTCTGCACTCAAAGAAAATTTGTGAAATACAACATTCAATTTGCGTCATCCTTTGCGTGTGTTATCATTCCAAAATTAGCCTCTGCATTACTCAAAGAAAACTTGTTAGTATAAGATGAAATGGTTGCCTTACATTGAACTTTGAATCTTTGACTTTGAATCTGCGCTTCTCGTTGCTATGGCACTGCAACAATTTGATGAGCGAATATGATTTCTAATCTTGACTTCTGCTTTGTTGAATAAACATAGGACATTTGCAAGGCTGTCCCAGTTTTGGCTAATGGAAAAATGAATTTTTTATTATAATGAGACCGAACTCAGAATGAGCGCCTACGTATCCCGCTACTAACAGGAATCAGGTCAAACGTAGTTCACAAAAGTTTAGGAAAGGATTGCAAAATAGTAGCTACTCATAAAGGAGGGAAAATGGAGAATGATATTCCCAAGTTTACAAAATGATGCCCTTGTCAATCCTCTTGACTTGCTGCACGTTTTCTCTTCAAATATTTTGGTGCCAATTTTGATGGATCACCCTTAACAAAGATTGTGCTACCACTTGCGATATTGTCATTGTTGGTTGGAATCTCTTGGTGCAGCCTTATCTTGCCACTTTCAATCATGCTTTCAATCTTGAATCTCAGTGCCAGACAATTTTCAATATCATGTCCCTGAATATTTGAATGATAAGTACAACTTTTGGATGAATCAAAATTTGGAGATGGATACTTAGGCATGAATCCTTGTTTTGATTGCAAAAGTCCATTAGCTTTCAATCTCTCAAATATATTTGTCAATGGCTCATCTAGAGGAGTGAAGAAGAAAGATTTCATCTTCCTTTGTTGTTGTGAGCTAGACTGTCCTTGGTGAAATTTTAGTTGGCGACCATTTTGAAATTTTTGTTGGCAAGAAGGCTTTGGTTGAAAGGTTTGGTGAACAACTGGTGTTGCTGGGTTGTCTACAATTCGCCCTTCTTGAATTCCACTTTCCAACTCTTTGCCAACACGAATCAAATCAGAAAAGTTGCGTGCACAAGTCCCAAGCAGTTTATTATAATATAGACCATCTTGAATTTGAATGAAGGCTGAGATCAATTCCTCTCCAGGCAATGGAGGATGCATTTTAGAAGCTTCTAACCTCCATCGTATGGCATATTCTTGAAAAAGATTCATGCTGTATTTTCTTTACTTTGAGCAAATCAGTTATATGAAGATTATTCTCGCAGTTGAACTCGTATTGCTTTACAAAGTCACGAGCCATATCTTCCCATGTATACCACTTGCTAAAGTCTTTCTTAGTGTACCAGGAGAGTGCCAATCCTGATAAACTTTGAATGAATAGCCTTATTCGTATGGCTTCGTCATTGCCAATTCCGATTAACCTGCTGCAGTAATCTTTCAAATGAGCGACAGGATCTCCCTTCCCGCTGAAAGTGTTAAACTTTGGTAGCTTGTACCCTGGTGGAAGCTCAACATTTGGGTGCACACACAAATCTTCATACTTTAAACTCTGGTAATTTCTTGAATGCAACTCTTCATCAAATGCTTTTCTCAAATTGTGAAGTTCTCTTTCCAAATTTTCATGGCAAGGTGACTGAATCTCCTTTTCACATCTAGCATATTGACAAAATGCTAGTTGATCGTGCTTATTTTTCTTAGAAGGAAGCACAATTGTGGAAGGATGAGTATTTGACATCGTGATAAATTGAAAACTTTTGGCTTTAGCGTATACTGATGACATTTGCGGAGAAATTGTATAGGAAGGAGTTGGGCAAGGGGATATAGTTAAGCAAATATTTTTGGTTGGGCTGGAAGTTGGGGTAGGAAGAAGGCTGAAGGTATTTGGTAGATTAACCAACACATTTGTTCGAACCACATTCTTTTCATTATCATCATTGTGTGCCTGCACCAATTTCATGCCATTGTTGAATGCTTCAAATCCGTGTGCCATTATAGTTTGTCCTTGATGCAGATTCACAGCCAAAACAATGTTCAATGCTAGGCAACCTCTAAAGAAAATATAAAGCTGCTTAAAAAATAAAAATATTAGCGCATTAAAATAGGAAGTAAATACATAAAGTATTTGATAAAAATAGATAAATTTGTGACTTGCTTACATAGAAGCTCTAAGATAAAAGGATGACTTAAGTCGCAGAATGAGTGAATGGAAAGCACTTATTAGGCTCTAGCGCTCTAGTTTCTTAACAAAATAAAAGCAAACTAATTTGGAATAGAACGCGCAATTCGAAAAAGGCTGACTTATGTTGAACAACAAAGCTTTTTTTGACTTGATCTTCATCCCTTGCGAACTCTGGTAAATTCCAAAACTTGCCCCAGTCTAAAGATATTTTGATGATGACGCATGGTTGTACGCTAAAAATTCTGGTGTGATATCAATCTTCTCTGGGGAAAACTAAAATTTTATAATAAAGAGACCGAGCCTTATATAGGCTGCCTACGTATCCTGTATCCGACAGGAAATCAGGTCAAACGTAGTTCCAATTACATGCAAAAAATATATTAAAAACTACCCCAATATGACTGAGTCCCTATGTGGGCTGCCTACATATCCACCAAGGAAATCAGGTCAAGCGTAGTTCTTTTACATAAAAAGAGATTATAATAACAAAACATACAAAAGATTGATTGTTTAAGCTCGCAAAAGTACATAATTGATCCCAAAAGAAGCTACCCAAAAACTAACTATCCTATTACATGCTTCCTAAAGGCCACATATATTTTATTTTTAAGAACAAAAAGTCTAATCGTACACTAATAGTCTTCCTCGATGAAGCCATTGTTGTTGTTCCATCCCTCTATATCATGAGTGCTTGCAAAACCTGTATGAGAAGGTAAATTTGGTGCAATAAACCTCGGTTCAATGGTTGCCTGATTGCGAGGAGAATTTTGACTGATAAATTGCGGATAAGTTGCTTGATTGTGACTCGGTGCAATAAGCCTTGGTCCGACAGTTTCTTTTCCTTTTAGACCCTTAAGAGATTCTGTAGATTTCCTTTTAGCTGACCAAACTCCTCTAGATGCATTATTAGGAGACCAATATTGTTCAACAAAATCTTTGACCAGATCGCTCCAAGAAGACCATTTCCATGTATCTTGCTTTGCATACCATATCAAGGCTGACCCTGTAAGCGTTCTAAAGAAAAGCCTCATCTTGAGTTCATTGTCTTGCCCAATACTTGTCAACCAATCAAGATATGCTTTCAAGTGGTTTAAGGGATTTCCTACCCCATCATACATTGGAATGAGATTATAGGGGTTCTCAAAATTTGTTTTAAACTGTGAAGCAAGCTCATTTGTGAAAGAAACTTGATTAGTCTCAACATTAAAATGTCTTCCACCATTTTCTCTATTCTTGCTTGTCTCCGCCAAGTTGTTGAATGTCTCCTTTGGCAAGGATGGGTGCATATTAGAGAAAAGTTGGGCATTAGAATCAAAGGTGGGAGGTGTGACAGTATGAATGGGTGGGTATCCCTCCGAGTCTTCAGTGAATGAATTCTTAAGGTCGACTATCACTTCTTTCATGCTGCCAATTTCTTGTTCCATTTGTGACACTTTTATCTCAAACTTAGCAATTTTATCTGGGTATGACTCTGGTTCTCCACATTCAAATTCATCTTCAACTAGGTCAATCACAGTAATTTGGTCGGCCATGTCGTCCTTGAATCTTTGATGTTCAACTTAAGTCAACCTTTGGAAAGAAAATGGAACACTTGATAAGCGCAGAATAGACATGCAAAAGGCTAAGGGTAGATTATTTAAACATGTGATGCTTGAGAAGAAATCAAAGGATTGAGTCTTATAAAGAATATATTAAAGATGAACTTGATGACGAGCGTGAGATAAAAATAATTGAAAAGAAAACTAGACGCACGAGGATTGAACTTGAAAAATTGAACGATTGCAAATGACTCTGAGTTGGCGGGTTGAAAAATTATCGAGGATGAGAATAATATCGATCAATTGAAGACCTATGAGATGCCTTGACTTGCATGCCAAAACTTAGAAATAAAAGGTGCGAAAAGATTAATTTTGATAGCTCAAAAATAGGAACGGCACAAACATTTTGAATGAATAATAAACTCTAAAGAAGTATCAATTTTGGATAGTCGTTCTTGAACAAATTAGATGGAGAAGATCGAGCAAATGTCGACGAGTGCTATTTGATAGATTGTGAAAATAAATTTGGACATCTACCAATTTAAGAAGCCACAAATGGCATAGAGATTAATGAAAGATTGGAAGAATTTGAGAGCATAAGCAGAAGTTTCATGACGTAGATCGAGCGCTAAATAGATTCTACGAAGCATGAAACTAACGGGATAAATATTCTGTCATTAGAAACAGAAGATTAAACCCGTAAAGGAGAGACTTGAAAAAGCTTGAGAAAGTAAAAATCTAGAAACTTTGAATTTTGATACGAGTCTTATAGACGAGCGGAATGAGGGAGTAGAAATTTTGAAATAACTAAGGCAAATTTGATTTAAAGAAGATTATATCCTAAACGGGAGGAGAATGTAATTGAGAACTCTAAAAGCTTGAGCGAGCCTAGGATAATGATTCTAAACGGTGCTCTAAAATCTTTAAAGTGCGCTAAGAGCGGAAAGATTATAATCAATAATACTACTACTACTACTAATAATAATAATAATAATAATAACAATAATAATAATAATAATAATAATATTATTATTATTATTATTAATAATAATAATAACAACAACAACAATAACAACAATAATTGTGAACATGTAAAAATATAATAGGCAATTAAATAAAGAGATAAACAGATGCAAGTCACTCTTCTTTAAATAAAGAAAAACAAAGATAATGTTAGTAAATATCAAGTGAAATCATGTAGCAAATAAATTCATATACGGCACGTAGCAAGTAAGCGAGCAAACAATTCGTATAATAATAACGCGTCCTAATATACAGGTGCCTCTTTATGCCAGAGGTAGGCCTAACGCGTATTTAAAGAATAAATGTGCCATAATATGTCATTCATTTGCTCTTTAATTAATTAAACAAATATTATTTTCAAAATAAAATAATATTAAAAAAAAAGCTTTAATCATTATAATATGTCAAAAATACAAAAATTAATTTAGAGTAAACGGTCCATATTTAGGCACAATCATTTTTTAAATAATGCACATATAAATGATAAGCGTCACTCGGGGTTGTGAACCCACTCGGACATTTGGGCGAGGTTGACTAATGAACTTAATATGCCAAGTATATTAAGCCTCCTAAGTTTTCATGATGCATGTACCTAAAATAGGTGTTGGCTTAGCTCTATCTTAGGTGAACTAAGATTTGGGTAGACCCGGACTTGAGATTTTCCTATTTGAAAAGGTACGTGGTCACACGATAGTAAAACTATCCGCTCACCCCACGCATGCACCGATTCTCTAAATATAAGGTGTTTGAAAGAATTTCGGAGAAGTGAAATGACACAACTCGCGTGTACAATGTGTGTGAAAGTGTCAAATTTCCAGAAGTGGAGAAAATATGAACGGAATGACAGTTTATATAAAGCAATAACAGATAGACAAATTATATAAAACAATAAGAAATAAACAACATAGCACATAAAAATGACAAATAACACATAAAACAACTAATGAAAAACAAACAAATATACCGTCTTGATTATTTACCTAAGTCTGTTATGGTTTAGAACCTTAAATCCCCAGCAGAGTCGCCAAGCTGTCATACCCCATTTTAACCGGGTCAAAGCGAAGTACAACATATTGGTGATTCTTCAATTATTAACTTAAAGAGTCGCCACCTAATTATTTTTAAAAGTGAATTAGGACACCTAAATTATTAACTAAAATTATGCTAAATTAACTCTAATTAATGGTCTACCTTAACTTATGTGATTCTAGGTAAGGGTTCTAGTTATCCTAAAGGGAAGGAGTTAAGCATCCTTTAAGATCCGCTAAATGTGATTAACCGGCCAGACTTAGGTTAATAAAAAAATATAAAGTTCAAATGGTTGAAAAATATCAATATTTATCATAACTAGGTGCAGTGTAGCATAAAATATCAAATAAAGTGAAGTAAAATCCGTTTGAACTTTGAAGAGGAGACTAAACTAATTTTAAAAATTAATCTTTAACGAATCAAGAGAGGTCTCAAGGGCATTTATTAAAACACTCGTGGATTTTTATATAAATATTAAAAAAATTATTAAATGAGAAAGTAGTATTTGTAAATACATATATATACTCATAGATTTAGAATATCAATTAAAAGAAAACTGATTATGAGTAAAAAAAATGTAAACAATGTGACTCCCTCCTCCAATCAATTTTGAAATCCAAACTCACCAAAGCGTGCACCTTTATATTACTTGAACTAAAAGAATGTTCTAAAACAATGTTTTGGCTAAAAATTGCTTATCGATTTGGTATTTTAAACTTTAATTAAAGAAGATGATTTTCCTTTAACTCAAAAAATCTTTTTAGAGAACAAATCATTTTCTACAACAAGTTTGGAGAATTTAAAAGAAATCACATCCTTTTTGTTTTGCAAAAGCTAACAGTAATAAAGAAAAGCTATAAGAAAAGATTTGATAACCAATACCTTAAAATCTTATCGACATGTATGGCAAGGAATTAGTTAAATGCTTCTATTGTTATATATGACAAACTACCCGTCCTAAGGTTCAAATGTTCGAATCCTAATTCTTTTATCAACGAAATCAAATAATAAGGACACTACTAAATAACTAGATTAACGATATCACATAATTAAATAAACTTAGTTATTAATTTAGTGTTAAGAAAGAAAAATAACCTCAAACTTGAGGTTAAACCAAGTCACACACAAATAAGCTAGTAAACAATAACAAGAAAGTTATAATAAGAATAAGAAGAAGGAAGGACACCATAAGCGACCCTAGAGTGTTTCACTCGTTTTGTTGCTATTTGATGAATTCTAAGGAAAATGATGTAAGGCAACTCCAAACGCAGGTATATTGAGTCAAGTCTCGCATTGAGACTCCACTCACGAGAGTCTCGAATTAAGACCCCATTTGCTCCGAAGTGTACATGTAAAGAAAGGGAGAAATAAAGATTAGAAACTTGAACTTTGAATAATGTGAACAAGCAACAAAGATAACATACAATCTGAGATCATAAGATAACCCAAAGCTTCTAGTATGATGAGTAAACAAATGCAAGAAATAGCACAAGAAAATGAGCTCAAACTTAAACTTAATAAACTAGATGTCCTATTTGCCGAAGTGTCTCTCATTGAGTTCTTAATTACTACTGAACTCCCAAAAAAATAATTAGTCTAGATAGAGACATAGTTCATGTTCATGAACTACATGAACTCCTTTAAACACATCAACCGATCACAACAAATTTGACCAACTCAATAACCTTGGCAAATATAACCATACTACAGCATTTTGAACACAATCCAAGTTTAAGGCCATGGATACACTTTATTCTCTTTTAACGGATTCACAATTTTCTTTTAAACGACACAACATTTTTCAAGCTGTTTGATCATGAAACAGTAGCAAAGTATATTAGCATGAGCTGATTTTTAAGAGAGAGTAAATGTTGCAAAACAGTCCCTTTTGAGCAGTGAAAGCAAAAGATTTATAAACGGTCAAAGATCTTTAAACGTTCACAAGTTTTGACTAATTTTAATTTATATAACTGGGTGGCTTCCTCCCTAAATGCCCATAGTTCTCTTTTAAACCTTGATTTCAAAATAGGAACAAGCAAAGCATATTTTTTAACAAATCCTAGAACAGAGAAGCTAAATGAGCGATACAATGAAACACATATTCGACAGATCAGTAGTATTCCTTTAAGTATCCTTACTCCATCTCAAATTGTTTACTTACTGATTTGTCAAAACAAAAATGGTAAGGCCACAGATTCAAACATTCAAAACAGAACCTTAGGCGAGTAACAGAGTTGTTCAAACGAAACGAAAACTTAGGCGAGCAACTAAGTCATTCAAACGATCACATATTCACCAAATTTTATCCTTACGTACAGAACAATAACTTTTCCTTTAAGGTTTGTAATTCTAAATATCCATTAATTACGTGTTGGTTTCTTACGAAGAACTAAAAATAAAACAGACCATACAAAGCATCAAATATGAATTAAACGGGAACACTAACGCATTCAGTTCTTGAAACGAAAATAAAAAGGAAGGAAAGGAAGAGTACCGACCTTGTGTGGAGCAGTGAACAAGGGCTCCAACATCAAGATCCAAACTTGAACTCGGATAATGACGACTCGAACACGGTCAAAACAGAATACGAAAAAATATGCAAAAGACCCAATTTTAGAGCCAAAAACTAGTGGTTATAAAGATGCAGGGGCGGCTTAAAAGATTGTTGCAAAGGGGGGGGTATGCGGCTGTTCCAACCTGTCCCTTTTGAACCCAAAACATGAGTATTTATAGGCAAAAGATTAGGGTTTTTAGTTTGGGCGGGATTTTGAGGGGAGAGTTTGAATTTTGAACGTTTGAGAGATAGGAGTGGACTTACACGATTTTGCTTCTGATTTTTATTACTTTCGCTGAAATCTTTCTTGTTTTGCAGAGATTGGAATCGAGGTTTTCTCAAAATAGTGCACCTCATCCTGATACCAAGCGATTCGAAAAGATTCGGGTACAAAATGGGAAGTCCTCTCTATATCCACGCCAAGAAAGGACGGAGAGAGACAACGATTTGGCTCGAAATGGAGCACACAAGCTTCTGATGGTGAGTATTTGGTGGTCAAGTTTTGTCAAAAATGGGGGAAGATGCCAAAAAAAAAAGACTCCTCTGCCATGGCGCAGAGGAAGAGAAACGATGGGGAGAAAGAGAGTGTACTAGCGACTGCTGATAAAGATGAAAATTGATAGAGCATTTAGGGCTTGGAGGGGTATTATGGGTATTTTAGGTAGATAAAGTGGGGGTAGTTTAGGTAATACAAGCAAATAGGTGTGAGTGGGCTTTGACCGGCCAATCCGAGGGTGTCACGCAGGTGAGGGAGGTACCGAGCATGTGGAAAGTGTGGGAAGAGTGTGGGAGGCGTGTGTTTATGACTGTTGGGCGCATACCTGACGCTTAGGTGGCGTCCACGTGGAAGAGAAGGGTGAAAGAGATGGGCTGCAGATTGGGCTTAATTGTTGGGCTAAAAAGATGAATTTATGGATCAAAGTTTATAAAAATAGGCTGAGTAAAAATACATTCTTCCTTGTATTTCGGTGGGCTTCCAAATTAAGATTAAAAATATTTATATTAATGTATACTTAAGTAAATAAATTATTTAATATCGAAAGATAATTAGTAATACTTAAATGAAAATTAACATCATAAGAACTACGCAATAATATTTATAAAAATAGAGTTCAAGAAATACTTCATTTAATCGAAGAAAACACATAAAATGCCTTTTGTGAAAAATAGTAAATAATTAAAAAATATGCCAATAACAATAATAATAACTCCTAAAAACTAAAGATGTTTTTACTACCTTACCCCTAATTAAATTTTATTGTATATTTAATGTGATCTTTTCTAATTAATTATTTTTATTATGTAAATAATGGTAAATTTGGAAGAATATGATCAATTTATTCTTGAAAGCCTAAATGATCACTTATTTAAGAACAAATTAAATAAAGACAAAATGATCACTTATTTAGGAACGGAAGGAAAAATATACGATGAATATTTATATTTTATGTTAAGCATCATTGAGTTCGTTGATTATTATTTGGTCTTCATTAATTAGGTGGCCCCTTGTTGAGAGGATAGTGATGAAATACTTTAATTACATTAGTTAGATTAACACAAATTAGCAATAACTTCCACAATGGATAATCTAAAAATTACCCACCAAACCATTTTGCTAATGTTATTAAAAGAAAGACTTTGATAAATTCAAAGCCTCATCGAGACATTTTTTTTGTTTTGGTTTCCGTCTGGTGTTCGATATCTATATCAGAGTTCGATTAATTAGAATTTATACATTGCAGGACTCATTTTTAGGGTCGGTGCCCTCAATAAAAAATATTTCTAATTCAGGATTCAAATTCGAGACCTCATTTGGTGTTTCTAGCTTTTGCTCTTCTGCTTTTTTTTTTTTCCACTCAGTGTTCGCTAGTCGATTGGAGTCCAGTTAATTCGGCTCTGCACATTGCAAAGTCCATTTTTTTTAGGCGACCCAGGAATTGAACTTGATCATCACACCACAACCCATCTTAATTTTTTGCTTCTTTCTTATTGTTATCTTTAATTTATTAAGCTCGAACTGTGCATAGTTATGTTTATATTAAATCCATGTTTACAGAAAAAGTTATTAATTCTTAATAATTAATTTTTGTATCATCAGATTATCAAAGGAATATCTGCAAATAAATCTTTTTAAAATGTAAAATTTAAAATCTTGAAAAATAAGATATGCTACCTGCTATAATAAGTAAAAGAAAATGATTTAATTGTGTAAAATTATTTATAATATAATAGTGTATGTTATTATTTAAACTCTTTTTAAAAATAATTAGTAGGTGGCTATTTAATTTATTCAATAAGAAATGTCCTAAAATAGAAAAGGGAATTGACTTCATCCCAAGAAACTAAAAGTAGAAATGTCAATCTAAGTTATGGTACCTCAAGAATAATGTGAAAGATCAATATAGCTTTTGTTCGGTACAATTACTCTAGTAGGAGTTTTACTTTTTTTGTTTTGTGATCCGATAAAATTCAGATTCACGTCGGAAAGTTCCATTTTGAGGGTAGAACGCTTTATATTAAAGAAAACCTCATACTTAGACTCGAATTCTCTAATTAAAGATGAAAGCGCACTTAGTGACCAGTTGAGCTATTTACTCTACAATACACGTCATTAAATAGAGAAAAAAATAAAAATTAATATATACGAGAAACTAATAGTTGGAATGTCAATCAAGTTATAGGTACCTCAAGAATGTGAAAGATCAACAACTTTAGTTTCTAGGGAAAGATTAAAGCATTTTTTAAAATTTCGCCCAGTGTTCGATATGATGGAGTTTGATTAATTTGAATTCACGCCGAGAAATCTCATTTCGAGAGTAAAGCACTTCACATCAAAAGCGATTTCATACTCAGGTCACGAATCCAAAATATTTAATACTCCACAACAATCGATCGAAAAAGATTAAATGATAAGCCTTTATGCAAAATACATCTAACAAATAAATCCTAATTATAGCTTTGAAAATTTCAAAGCTTAATTAAGCAACTTGGTATATATTTTGAAATTAATCAACCATAATTTTTTATTTAAAGAATTATTATATCTACCATGAATAAGTACCCTTTGAATTGTACAACTTCCAAGTTTTTTTTTTCTCGACTTTCTTTACAATAGTAGCAAACCTGTTACTTTCATGGTGATGCATGAAGAAAATTACTAACTTTTGATTGGTTCAAAAGTTTATCAAGACTAAGTACTCCTCTCTTAATTCTTTCTTCTTTCAATGTTTATCTAGTTGATTTTTTTTAACTATCACATATTATGATGGGATGATAGGATCGATCTCTTAATCCTTAATCAAAAATTTTGAATTTAATTTTCGGATATGAAAAAATATTTGGTAGAAAGCTTTTTCCCCTTCAATGGGCCTTACCATTACTAAAAAGTCACTATTTTTCCACTGAAATTTTTCACTGAAAAATGTTCGGTAGCTATTTCCATAGAATTTTTTATTGAATCGGTGGGATAAAAGAAAAAATAGTAATATTTGCATATGAAAAAATTAGGAAATTTTTAATTATTTCAGTGAGAATCTATTTTCCACCATACATTTTTTCAGTGAGTTGGTTCGGTAAGAAATGAGTGAAAAAATCATGTTTTATAGCATAAATTTTTCACTGATTAGCGGTGAGAAAAACTTTATTTCTAGTAATGTACACGACGTGAATTCAAATTAATCGAAGGCTTATAAATATAAATACCAAACACCAAATAGAAAAAAAAAAGGATTTAGTGGAATTTCTTTGACATTTTCTTTTTCTTGTGTATGAGGTTAACTTATACATAATTTACAAAACATTATATAAAAATGTTCTTGGATCACTATAAATACACCCTTTGATATCCTTTAGTTTCACACAATTAAAAGTATTTCAAAATATCTTTAAAAAAATGGCTAGCAAAATAACTTTATGTGCTCTACTTTGCTTTCTTCTCATTTTTGCTTCTGGTGAGTGATTCTTAGCTAGCGTTTCACTATAGATTTTGATAGTAAATTATAAAAAATTATTTAAATATATGTTTAGTCATAAAAGTTGATCTTCAAATATTTTTTGCATTGCAAAAGTCTTGCACATTTTTGTACTAAAAGCGGATATGCATTATGTTGTGCTTTTAAATGGCAGTCGAATTTTCAAAAATTGGCCTAGATCAGTTTTTAGATTTTTAGGACTTCCACTTACAAAACTTATTTTTTTCAAATAAAAACATGTCCAAACACAGCTTCAAATTTTAAAAACTCAAAAATTTAAGTTTCAAAATTCAGCTTCAAAATCCTTGGCCAAATGGGAGCTTAAATATTTTGTCTCTCACAAATTTCTTGTTTACTTTAATTTTGACTGTTACTCTTCTATTTCAATTTATGTCTCTTACTTTTTATTTTAATCCGTTAATTTAAAAAATATCATTTTTTATATTTAATAATTTTTAAATTTCAACATCCTATATGACATTTATAAGATCAAAAGATTCAAAAGTATTTTGACACCCTACACATATCTTTAGTTTAAGAAAGTACCACAAAATTCAAAAGTCTCATTTACTTGC
Source organism: Jaltomata sinuosa (assembly GCA_003996215.1). Lineage (NCBI taxonomy): Eukaryota > Viridiplantae > Streptophyta > Magnoliopsida > Solanales > Solanaceae > Jaltomata > Jaltomata sinuosa. The sequence continues at coordinate 833,985 of QJPP01000617.1, read as the reverse complement.
GTAAAACTACGTGTCTGATTAAACTAAGACACATAAATGAAAAAGGAGGGAGCATATTTTTCCACTAGTTTTAAGTTATAATTTATTTCAATATACTTCCTTCATCCGAATTTATGTGACACAGTTAGAATTTCGAAAGTCAATTAAGTTTTTCTTTGGCCAAAATTTCTTTATTTTAAGTTATTAATTATTATGAATTATAGTACTTTTTACGTTAATTTCAAATATATAACTTTTATTTCAAAAATCAAAGTTCGAATTCACGGTAAAAAAATTTAAAAAAATGAATCTCAAAATTTCAATTATGCCACATAAATTGAAACAAAAGGGATCGTAGATTATAAAAATGGCCTAAATATATATTAATCGAAAAAAAGAAAATAACATGTTTTTCTTTCGGAAACAACCTCACTAGTCACTACCTACACGAGGTAGGGTTGTTTGTGACACCCCTACCCTCTTCAGACCCTATTTATAAGTAGGATTACACTGCATATATTATTGTTGTTATTGTTATTGTTAATGCAAATGACATATTTTAAAAAAAAATTATTTTCTAATTTTTTTTTATCATATGATTTAATGCAGGGATGCAGATAACAGAAGCAAAACACTGTAGAAAGCCCAGTAAAGGCTGGACTGGGAAATGTTTTCCTCAAAAATGTGACCATTGGTGCAAGAATAGGGAACATGAAGATTATGGAGATTGTTACAGAGGATATTGTTATTGCTATTATAAATGTTGAAAATAAATAAATTAATGAAGCACAATTATATGTCCATAAGACTTTTCTTATGGCATAGTGTGTCTTCTATAATATATAATATATAGTTGAATAAATGTCTGCGATTACATGGTTAATATTGTAGCAATAATAATGATCATAAATTATTTATGGTCTAAATGTAACTTGTAATTTGATGTTTTATATGAAAAAAATATAGTATTACTGTTGATATTTGCAATTATGCTTGTGTGCACATTTTTCTTTTCTGATTTTAACATAATAATTCCGCGATATAAACATAATAGGATTTAGCAGGGGCGAAATTACAGTTGACGTTGTTTTCACAACTGAGCAACAATAATTCTGATTTTGCCAACTGAAGTTTCAAGCTCTACTTTTTTTGGTTGGGACCACTAATGTCTGCTTTCACGAATTAAATTTATATTAAGATTTCTTAATATCAGAATAATTTATATAGTTAAAATTCAATTTAGCTCCATTTTAATCAATTTTTTATTTTGGCGATCTGATTGAAATAATTAAAAAAAAAAACAAAGAGTAGTAATAGCACAAATATTGTACGTAAGGAGGAGGTGATCATAACATAAGACTATTACTTTCATACATCTCTCTATCTAAATAGATAAAGAGATATTCAATGCATAAGTAATAGCTTCTTTACTTCACCTCTGAGGTAAAGGTACGATCTACGTACATTCCTATCCCCACTTTATGAATATATACAGGGTATGTGATTGTTATTAAAGTAAACCCACTATCTTAAAATAGAAAAAAGAAATGAATTAATAATCCAAGAAACAAATAGTAGGAATGTCAATATAGTCAAGTTATAGTACCTCAATGTAAGAATGTGAAAGATCAACAACTTTAGTTTCTAGGGAAAGATTAAATCATTCTTTTTTCTTCTTCTTTTTTTCGCCCAGTGTCCGATATATGGAGCTCGACTAATTCGAATTCACGCTAAGAAATCTCATTTTGAGTAACGCACCCCATATTAAATCGATTTCATATTCAGATTTCGAACTGAAAATACGTAGCACTTCATAACAACTTTTAGTGATCGGAAAGATTAAATCGCGATAAGCCTTTATGCATAAAAAAAAATACATGTCATGCACTTATATATAGCTCTCATGCTAAATTTTGATATCTTGTTGAAATGTATATGTGCATCTTGCTCAAAAATATATAATGAACATTTAGTTATTTATTATCATGGTGTTCGAGTCAGTTACATATTTTATACCCTATTTTAACCGGGTCAAAGCGAAGTACAACATATTGGTGATTCTTCAATTATTAACTTAAAGAGTCGCCACCTAATTATTTTTAAAAGTGAATTAGGACACCTAAATTATTAACTAAAATTATGCTAAATTAACTCTAATTAATGGTCTACCTTAACTTATGTGATTCTAGGTAAGGGTTCTAGTTATCCTAAAGGGAAGGAGTTAAGCATCCTTTAAGATCCGCTAAATGCGATTAACCGGCCAGACTTAGGTTAATAAAAAAATATAAAGTTTAAAGGGTTGAAAAATATCAATATTTATCATAACTAGGTGCAGTGTAGCATAAAATATCAAATAAAGTGAAGTAAAATCCGTTTGAACTTTGAAGAGGAGACTAAACTAATTTTAAAAATTAATCTTTAACGAATCAAGAGAGGGCTCAAGGGCATTTATTAAAACACTCGTGGATTTTTATATAAATATTAAAAAAATTATTAAATGAGAAAGTAGTATTTGTAAATACATATATATACTCATAGATTTAGAATATCAATTAAAAGAAAACTGATTATGAGTAAAAAAAATGTAAAAAATGTGACTCCCTCCTCCAATCAATTTTGAAATCCAAACTCACCAAAGCGTGCACCTTTATATTACTTGAACTAAAAGAATGTTCTAAAACAATGTTTTGGCTAAAAATTGCTTATCGATTTGGTATTTTAAACTTTAATTAAAGAAGATGATTTTCCTTTAACTCAAAAAATCTTTTTAGAGAACAAATCATTTTCTACAGCAAGTTTGGAGAATTTAAAAGAAATCACATCCTTTTTGTTTTGCAAAAGCTAACAGTAATAAAGAAAAGCTATAAGAAAAGATTTGATAACCAATACCTTAAAATTTTATCGACATGTATGGCAAGGAATTAGTTACATGCTTCTATTGTTATATATGACAAACTACCCGTCCTAAGGTTCAAATGTTCGAATCCTAATTCTTTTATCAACGAAATCAAATAATAAGGACACTACTAAATAACTAGATTAACGATATCACATAATTAAATAAACTTAGTTATTAATTTAGTGTTAAGAAAGAAAAATAACCTCAAACTTGAGGTTAAACCAAGTCACACACAAATAAGCTAGTAAACAATAACAAGAAAGTTATAATAAGAATAATAAGAAGGAAGGACACCATAAGCGACCCTAGAGTGTTTCACTCGTTTTGTTGCTATTTGATGAATTCTAAGGAAAATTATGTAAGGCAACTCCAAACGCAGGTATATTGAGTCAAGTCTCGCCTTGAGACTCCACTCACGAGAGTCTCGAATTAAGACCCCATTTGCTCCGAAGTGTACATGTAAAGAAAGGGAGAAATAAAGATTAGAAACTTGAACTTTGAATAATGTGAACAAGCAACAAAGATAACATACAATCTGAGATCATAAGATAACCCAAAGCTTCTAGTATGATGAGTAAGCAAATGCAAGAAATAGCACAAGAAAATGAGCTCAAACTTAAACTTAATAAACTAGATGTCCTATTTGCCGAAGTGTCTCTCATTGAGTTCTTAATTACTACTGAACTCCCAAAAAAATAATTAGTCTAGATAGAGACATAGTTCATGTTCATGAACTACATGAACTCCTTTAAACACATCAACTGATCACAACAAATTTGACCAACTCAATAACCTTGGCAAATATAACCATACTACAACATTTTGAACACAATCCAAGTTTAAGGCCATGGATACACTTTATTCTCTTTTAACGGATTCACAATTTTCTTTTAAACGACACAACATTTTTCAAGCTGTTTGATCATGAAACAGTAGCAAAGTATATTAGCATGAGCTGATTTTTAAGAGAGAGTAACTGTTGCAAAACAGTCCCTTTTGAGCAGTGAAAGCAAAAGATTTATAAACGGTCAAAGCTCATTAAACGTTCACAAGTTTTGACTAATTTTAATTTATATAACTGGGTGGCTTCCTCCCTAAATGTCCATAGTTCTCTTTTAAACCTTGATTTCAAAATAGGAACAAGCAAAGCATATTTTTTAACAAATCCTAGAACAGAGAAGCTAAATGAGCGATACAATGAAACATATATTCGACAAATCAGTAGTATTCCTTTAAGTATCCTTACTCCATCTCAAATTGTTTACTTACTGATTTGTCAAAACAAAAATGGTAAGGCCACAGATTCAAACATTCAAAACAGAACCTTAGGCGAGTAACAGAGTTGTTCAAATGAAACGAAAACTTAGGCGAGCAACTAAGTCATTCAAACGATCACATATTCACCAAATTTTATCCTTACGTACAGAACAATAACTTTTCCTTTAAGGTTTGTAATTCTACATATCCATTAATTACGTGTTGGTTTCTTACGAAGAACTAAAAATAAAACAGACTATACAAAGCATCAAATATGAATTAAACGGGAACACTAACGCATTCAGTTCTTGAAACGAAAATAAAAAGGAAGGAAAGGAAGAGTACCGACCTTGTATGGAGCAGTGAACAAGGGCTCCAACATCAAGATCCAAACTTGAACTCGAATAATGACGACTCGAACACGGTCAAAACAAAATACGAAAAAATATGCAAAAGACCCAATTTTAGAGCCAAAAACTAGTGGTTATAAAGATGCAGGGGCGGCTTAAAAGATTGTTGCAAAGGGGGGGTATGCGGCTGCTCCAACCTGTCCCTTTTGAACCCAAAACATGAGTATTTATAGGCAAAAGATTAGGGTTTTTAGTTTGGGCGGGATTTTGAGGGGAGAGTTTGAATTTTGAACGTTTGAGAGATAGGAGTGGACTTACACGATTTTGCTTCTGATTTTTATTACCTTCGCTGAAATCTTTCTTGTTTTGCAGAGATTGGAATCGAGGTTTTCTCAAAATAGTGCACCTCATCCTGATACCAAGCGATTCGAAAAGATTCGGGTACAAAATGGGAAGTCCTCTCTATATCCACGCCAAGAAAGGACGGAGAGAGACAACGATTTGGCTCGAAATGGAGCACACAAGCTTCTGATGGTGAGTATTTGGTGGTCAAGTTTTGTCAAAAATGGGGGAAGATGCCAAAAAAAAAAAGACTCCTCTGCCATGGCGCAGAGTAAGAGAAACGATGGGGAGAGAGAGAGTGTACTAGCGACTGCTGATAAAGATGAAAATTGATAGAGCATTTAGGGCTTGGAGGGGTATTATGGGTATTTTAGGTAGATAAAGTGGGGGTAGTTTAGGTAATGCAAGCAAATAGGTGTGAGTGGGCTTTGACCGGCCAATCTGAGGGTGTCACGCAGGTGAGGGAGGTACCGAGCATGTGGAAAGTGTGGGAAGAGTGTGGGAGGCGTGTGTTTATGACTGTTGGGCGCTTACCTGGCGCTTAGGTGGCGTCCACGTGGAAGAGAAGGGTGAAAGAGATGGGCTGCAGATTGGGCTTAATTGTTGGGCTAAAAAGATGAATTTATGGATCAAAGTTTATAAAAATAGGCTGAGTAAAAATATATTCTTCCTTGTATTTCGGTGGGCTTCCAAATTAAGATTAAAAATATTCTTAAAAATATTTATATTAATGTATACTTAAGTAAATAAATTATTTAATATCGAAAGATAATTAGTAATACTTAAATGAAAATTAACATCATAAGAATTACGCAATAATATTTATAAAAATAGAGTTCAAGAAATACTTCATTTAATCGAAGAAAACACGTAAAATGCCTTTTGTGAAAAATAGTAAATAATTAAAAAATATGCCAATAATAATAATAATAATAATAATAATAATGGAAAATAATGGTAAAAATGATGTATTTAATTTATTAATAATTTAGAAGCTCAACGAGATAAATTGAAAGAAAGGAGGGTCAAAATTGGGTGTCAACAGCTTGTCCCTCCTTGACCGGAGACGATGTAAGAGTTTTTGGGCAAAGAAGTTGACGTAGTAGACAATTTTGTCCCGACCGACAAATAGAAGTTTAAGGGGAATAGGCGTTAGACACGTTACGGTGGAGTGTTTTGGAAAGATCAAGAGATCAGTATGAAATGTTTTGAAGATTATGGCCGAACTTTGGTTTTTAAGTTGCCTACATATCTCGGGTTGCACGAGAATCAGGCCAAATGTAGTTCGGAAGTTATGATGAGATAAGGTGGAGTGAGTTTAGAACACTATGACTCATAAAGTGTCCTTGGATCGATGAATAATGAAAATTATGGCGGAGGCGGCTAAGCTAAAGATCAAGCTTGAATAAGTAAAGATGTAATTTTGAAAATAGAGTGAAGTAAGGAATGGAACTCTAAGATGACAAGGGGTGAAGAATAAAGGGAATTAAAGTGCACGTGAGCTTAATAAACGAGTGAAGATATTTGAGGGAATTAAGTAAAGCATAGCCAAAGATTGGTATACATTTTTTTTAAAAAAAAAAACTGTCCCAGTATCGAGTTACGATGAGACTGGATTGTAAGATTTGTAAAGAGAACGAAGAAAGAGGGCTGAAAAAGTTATAAAAGCGGTGAGGAATGAATATAGGAGAGCTTGATGCAAATTTTTCTACATGCTCCGAGCTGTGGGATGTAGGTTGAATAGAGTTTGAGTGTAGATCCTTGACCTTTGTTGGGAGTCCGATCGACATTCCCAACAAATTGCCCCAGTTCACTGCTTAGATGAAGTTCCACGTTGCGCTATGTCTCTTGTTGTTGCATGTGGGTTGTACTTTCTGCAAAGTCTTAATAAAATTGTTAGCAAATAAAGCGTGAAATATAATAAATATCTTACGACAAAGATCAGAAGAAAGATGCATCCATTCTGAACTGGTGCTAAGTCAAATGTGCATTATTTCTTTTAACATTAAATAATTGCTTTAGATTATGCGCCTGCAAAATCTAAGTAATAACGTTGGCAAAGCAAACACATATACAAAGATTTGCGAGATGTGCAATAATAAGCGGGCGAGCATAAATATTTAATTGAAAGAGGATAAGCCTAAAATGTCCTATTTGAGGGTGAATAAACCCAGCATATCCTATTTTGGGGTGGATGAACCCGTTGCGTCCTATTTTAGGGTGGATGACCCAGTGTATCCTATTAGAGGATGGACAACCCAATATGTTCTATTTTAGTGTGAACAAACCCAATGTGTTCTATTTTAAGGTGAACGAACCCAATGTGTCCTATTTGAGGGTGGGCGAACCCAATATATCCTATTTTAGGGTGAACAACCCCAATATGTCCTATTTTAGGGTGAACGAACCCAACGTGTCCTATTTGAGGGTGGACGAACCCAATCTGTCCTATTTGAGGGTGGACGAACCCAAGGAATCCTATTTGAGGATGGACGAACCCAAGGAATCCTATTTGAGGATGGATGAACCCAATGTGTCCTATTTTAGGGTGGACGAACCCAACGTGTCCTATTTGAGGGTGGACGAACCCAATCTGTCCTATTTGAGGGTGGATGAACCCAAGGAATCCTATTTGAGGGTGGACGAACCCAATGTGTCCTATTTTAGGGTGGACAAACCCAATTTACTATTTGAGAGTGGACGAACCCAATATATGATGCAAACTTGCAAAGATAAATATTGATGCAATGCAGAAAGCTTGACGCGATGCTTGATTTGTAGCAGCTAATATTCATGTTGCAATACAGAAAGCTTGGTGCGGTGCCTTTACAATAATGGACATCATGATGTGGTGCAGTGAGCTTGGTGAGGCGCTCTTAAAATAATAAATATGCAAGGTGCGGTGCCTTCATAGTTGCGAACATTCATAATACAATATGGAGAGATTGGTATGATGCCTTTGCAGTAGCAACATCCAATGAGTGCTCCAGAAAAAAAAAATTAATCAAATGCCTTTATAGTAGTATGCTGAAATGCATAGTGCTTGGTGCGATGCCTTTGCAGTAGCCATTATTTAAAGTACGATGCCTTGATGAAAATTTACTGCAAATCAAAATTCTGCACTCAAAGAAAATTTGTGAAATACAACATTCAATTTGCGTCATCCTTTGCGTGTGTTATCATTCCAAAATTAGCCTCTGCATTACTCAAAGAAAACTTGTTAGTATAAGATGAAATGGTTGCCTTACATTGAACTTTGAATCTTTGACTTTGAATCTGCGCTTCTCGTTGCTATGGCACTGCAACAATTTGATGAGCGAATATGATTTCTAATCTTGACTTCTGCTTTGTTGAATAAACATAGGACATTTGCAAGGCTGTCCCAGTTTTGGCTAATGGAAAAATGAATTTTTTATTATAATGAGACCGAACTCAGAATGAGCGCCTACGTATCCCGCTACTAACAGGAATCAGGTCAAACGTAGTTCATACAAAAGTTTAGGAAAGGATTGCAAAATAGTAGCTACTCATAAAGGAGGGAAAATGGAGAATGATATTCCCAAGTTTACAAAATGATGCCCTTGTCAATCCTCTTGACTTGCTGCACGTTTTCTCTTCAAATATTTTGGTGCCAATTTTGATGGATCACCCTTAACAAAGATTGTGCTACCACTTGCGATATTGTCATTGTTGGTTGGAATCTCTTGGTGCAGCCTTATCTTGCCACTTTCAATCATGCTTTCAATCTTGAATCTCAGTGCCAGACAATTTTCAATATCATGTCCCTGAATATTTGAATGATAAGTACAACTTTTGGATGAATCAAAATTTGGAGATGGATACTTAGGCATGAATCCTTGTTTTGATTGCAAAAGTCCATTAGCTTTCAATCTCTCAAATATATTTGTCAATGGCTCATCTAGAGGAGTGAAGAAGAAAGATTTCATCTTCCTTTGTTGTTGTGAGCTAGACTGTCCTTGGTGAAATTTTAGTTGGCGACCATTTTGAAATTTTTGTTGGCAAGAAGGCTTTGGTTGAAAGGTTTGGTGAACAACTGGTGTTGCTGGGTTGTCTACAATTCGCCCTTCTTGAATTCCACTTTCCAACTCTTTGCCAACACGAATCAAATCAGAAAAGTTGCGTGCACAAGTCCCAAGCAGTTTATTATAATATAGACCATCTTGAATTTGAATGAAGGCTGAGATCAATTCCTCTTCAGGCAATGGAGGATGCATTTTAGAAGCTTCTAACCTCCATCGTATGGCATATTCTTGAAAAGATTCATGCTGTATTTTCTTTACTTTGAGCAAATCAGTTATATGAAGATTATTCTCGCAGTTGAACTCGTATTGCTTTACAAAGTCACGAGCCATATCTTCCCATGTATACCACTTGCTAAAGTCTTGCTTAGTGTACCAGGAGAGTGCCAATCCTGATAAACTTTGAATGAATAGCCTTATTCGTATGGCTTCGTCATTGCCAATTCCGATTAACCTGCTGCAGTAATCTTTCAAATGAGCGACAGGATCTCCCTTCCCGCTGAAAGTGTTAAACTTTGGTAGCTTGTACCCTGGTGGAAGCTCAACATTTGGGTGCACACACAAATCTTCATACTTTAAACTCTGGTAATTTCTTGAATGCAACTCTTCATCAAATGCTTTTCTCAAATTGTGAAGTTCTCTTTCCAAATTTTCATGGCAAGGTGACTGAATCTCCTTTTCACATCTAGCATATTGACAAAATGCTAGTTGATCGTGCTTATTTTTCTTAGAAGGAAGCACAATTGTGGAAGGATGAGTATTTGACATCGTGATAAATTGAAAACTTTTGGCTTTAGCGTATACTGATGACATTTGCGGAGAAATTGTATAGGAAGGAGTTGGGCAAGGGGATATAGTTAAGCAAATATTTTTGGTTGGGCTGGAAGTTGGGGTAGGAAGAAGGCTGAAGGTATTTGGTAGATTAACCAACACATTTCTTCGAACCACATTCTTTTCATTATCATCATTGTGTGCCTGCACCAATTTCATGCCATTGTTGAATGCTTCAAATCCGTGTGCCATTATAGTTTGTCCTTGATGCAGATTCACAGCCAAAACAATGTTCAATGCTAGGCAACCTCTAAAGAAAATATAAAGCTGCTTAAAAAATAAAAATATTAGCGCATAAAAATAGGAAGTAAATACATAAAGTATTTGATAAAAATAGATAAATTTGTGACTTGCTTACATAGAAGCTCTAAGATAAAAGGATGACTTAAGTCGCAGAATGAGTGAATGGAAAGCACTTATTAGGCTCTAGCGCTCTAGTTTCTTAACAAAATAAAAGCAAACTAATTTGGAATAGAACGCGCAATTCGAAAAAGGCTGACTTATGTTGAACAACAAAGTTTTTTTTGACTTGATCTTCATCCCTTGCGAACTCTGGTAAATTTCAAAACTTGCCCCAGTCTAAAGATATTTTGATGATGACGCATGGTTGTACGCTAAAAATTCTGGTGTAATATCAATCTTCTCTGGGGAAAACTAAAATTTTATAATAAAGAGACCGAGCCTTATATAGGCTGCCTACGTATCCTGTATCCGACAGGAAATCAGGTCAAACGTAGTTCCAATTACATGCAAAAAATATATTAAAAACTACCCCAATATGACTGAGTCCCTATGTGGGCTGCCTACATATCCACCAAGGAAATCAGGTCAAGCGTAGTTCTTTTACATAAAAAGAGATTATAATAACAAAACATACAAAAGATTGATTGTTTAAGCTCGCAAAAGTACATAATTGATCCCAAAAGAAGCTACCCAAAAACTAACTATCCTATTACATGCTTCCTAAAGGCCACATATATTTTATTTTTAAGAACAAAAAGTCTAATCGTACACTAATAGTCTTCCTCGATGAAGCCATTGTTGTTGTTCCATCCCTCTATATCATGAGTGCTTGCAAAACCTGTATGAGAAGGTAAATTTGGTGCAATAAACCTCGGTTCAATGGTTGCCTGATTGCGAGGAGGATTTTGACTGATAAATTGCGGATAAGTTGCTTGATTGTGACTCGGTGCAATAAGCCTTGGTCCGACAGTTTCTTTTCCTTTTAGACCCTTAAGAGATTCTGTAGATTTCCTTTTAGCTGACCAAACTCCTCTAGATGCATTATTAGGAGACCAATATTGTTCAACAAAATCTTTGACCAGATCGCTCCAAGAAGACCATTTCCATGTATCTTGCTTTGCATACCATATCAAGGCTGACCCTGTAAGCGTTCTAAAGAAAAGCCTCATCTTGAGTTCATTGTCTTGCCCAATACTTGTCAACCAATCAAGATATGCTTTCAAGTGGTTTAAGGGATTTCCTACCCCATCATACATTGGAATGAGATTATAGGGGTTCTCAAAATTTGTCTTAAACTGTGAAGCAAGCTCATTTGTGAAAGAAACTTGATTAGTCTCAACATTAAAATGTCTTCCACCATTTTCTCTATTCTTGCTTGTCTCCGCCAAGTTGTTGAATGTCTCCTTTGGCAAGGATGGGTGCATATTAGAGAAAAGTTGGGCATTAGAATCAAAGGTGGGAGGTGTGACAGTATGAATGGGTGGGTATCCCTCCGAGTCTTCAGTGAATGAATTCTTAAGGTCGACTATCACTTCTTTCATGCTGCCAATTTCTTGTTCCATTTGTGACACTTTTATCTCAAACTTAGCAATTTTATCTGGGTATGACTCTGGTTCTCCACATTCAAATTCATCTTCAACTAGGTCAATCACAGTAATTTGGTCGGCCATGTCGTCCTTGAATCTTTGATGTTCAACTTAAGTCAACCTTTGGAAAGAAAATGGAACACTTGATAAGCGCAGAATAGACATGCAAAAGGCTAAGGGTAGATTATTTAAACATGTGATGCTTGAGAAGAAATCAAAGGATTGAGTCTTATAAAGAATATATTAAAGATGAACTTGATGACGAGCGTGAGATAAAAATAATTGAAAAGAAAACTAGACGCACGAGGATTGAACTTGAAAAATTGAACGATTGCAAATGACTCTGAGTTGGCGGGTTGAAAAATTATCGAGGATGAGAATAATATCGATCAATTGAAGACCTATGAGATGCCTTGACTTGCATGCCAAAACTTAGAAATAAAAGGTGCGAAAAGATTAATTTTGATAGCTCAAAAATAGGAACGGCACAAACATTTTGAATGAATAATAAACTCTAAAGAAGTATCAATTTTGGATAGTCGTTCTTGAACAAATTAGATGGAGAAGATCGAGCAAATGTCGACGAGTGCTATTTGATAGATTGTGAAAATAAATTTGGACATCTACCAATTTAAGAAGCCACAAATGTCATAGAGATTAATGAAAGATTGGAAGAATTTGAGAGCATAAGCAGAAGTTTCATGACGTAGATCGAGCGCTAAATAGATTCTACGAAGCATGAAACTAACGGGATAAATATTCTGTCATTAGAAACAGAAGATTAAACCCGTAAAGGAGAGACTTGAAAAAGCTTGAGAAAGTAAAAATCTAGAAACTTTGAATTTTGATACGAGTCTTATAGACGAGCGGAATGAGGGAGTAGAAATTTTGAAATAACTAAGGCAAATTTGATTTAAAGAAGATTATATCCTAAACGGGAGGAGAATGTAATTGAGAACTCTAAAAGCTTGAGCGAGCCTAGGATAATGATTCTAAACGGTGCTCTAAAATCTTTAAAGTGCGCTAAGAGCGGAAAGATTATAATCAATACTACTACTACTACTACTACTACTAATAATAATAATAATAATAATAATAACAATAATAATAATAATAATAATAATAATAATAATATTAATAATAATAATAACAACAACAACAACAATAACAACAATAATTGTGAACATGTAAAAATATAATAAGCAATTAAATAAAGAGATAAACAGATGCAAGTCACTCTTCTTTAAATAAAGAAAAACAAAGATAATGTTAGTAAATATCAAGTGAAATCATGTAGCAAATAAATTCATATACGGCACGTAGCAAGTAAGCGAGCAAACAATTCGTATAATAATAACGCGTCCTAATATACAGGTGCCTCTTTATGCCAGAGGTAGGCCTAACGCGTATTTAAAGAATAAATGTGCCATAATATGTCATTCATTTGCTCTTTAATTAATTAAACAAATATTATTCTCAAAATAAAATAATATTTAAAAAAAAGCTTTAATCATTATAATATGTCAAAAATACAAAAATTAATTTAGAGTAAACGGTCCATATTTAGGCACAATCATTTTTTAAATAATGCACATATAAATGATAAGCGTCACTCGGGGTTGTGAACCCACTCGGACATTTGGGCGAGGTTGACTAATGAACTTAATATGCCAAGTATATTAAGCCTCCTAAGTTTTCATGATGCATGTACCTAAAATAGGTGTTGGCTTAGCTCTATCTTAGGTGAACTAAGATTTGGGTAGACCCGGACTTGAGATTTCCCTATTTGAAAAGGTACGTGGTCACACGGTAGTAAAACTATCCGCTCACCCCACGCATGCACCGATTCTCTAAATATAAGGTGTTTGAAAGAATTTTGGAGAAGTGAAATGACACAACTCGCGTGTACAATGTGTGTGAAAGTGTCAAATTTCCAGAAGTGGAGGAAATATGAACGGAATGACAGTTTATATAAAGCAATAACAGATAGACAAATTATATAAAACAATAAGAAATAAACAACATAGCACATAAAAATGACAAATAACACATAAAACAACTAATGAAAAACAAACAAATATACCGTCTTGATTATTTACCTAAGTCTGTTATGGTTTAGAACCTTAAATCCCCAGCAGAGTCGCCAAGCTGTCATACCCCATTTTAACCGGGTCAAAGCGAAGTACAACATATTGGTGATTCTTCAATTATTAACTTAAAGAGTCGCCACCTAATTATTTTTAAAAGTGAATTAGGACACCTAAATTATTAACTAAAATTATGCTAAATTAACTCTAATTAATGGTCTACCTTAACTTATGTGATTCTAGGTAAGGGTTCTAGTTATCCTAAAGGGAAGGAGTTAAGCATCCTTTAAGATCCGCTAAATGTGATTAACCGGCCAGACTTAGGTTAATAAAAAAATATAAAGTTCAAATGGTTGAAAAATATCAATATTTATCATAACTAGGTGCAGTGTAGCATAAAATATCAAATAAAGTGAAGTAAAATCCGTTTGAACTTTGAAGAGGAGACTAAACTAATTTTAAAAATTAATCTTTAACGAATCAAGAGAGGTCTCAAGGGCATTTATTAAAACACTCGTGGATTTTTATATAAATATTAAAAAAAATATTAAATGAGAAAGTAGTATTTGTAAATACATATATATACTCATAGATTTAGAATATCAATTAAAAGAAAAAATACGAAAAAATAGACGACTCGGATAATGAACTCGGATAATGACGACTCGAACACGGTCAAAACAGAATACGAAAAAATATGCAAAAGACCCAATTTTAGAGCCAAAAACTAGTGGTTATAAAGATGCAGGGGCGGCTTAAAAGATTGTTGCAAAGGGGGGGTATGCGGCTGTTCCAACCTGTCCCTTTTGAACCCAAAACATGAGTATTTATAGGCAAAAGATTAGGGTTTTTAGTTTGGGCGGGATTTTGAGGGGAGAGTTTGAATTTTGAACGTTTGAGAGATAGGAGTGGACTTACACGATTTTGCTTTTGATTTTTATTACCTTCGCTGAAATCTTTCTTGTTTTGCAGAGATTGGAATCGAGGTTTTCTCAAAATAGTGCACCTCATCCTGATACCAAGCGATTCGAAAAGATTCGGGTACAAAATGGGAAGTCTTCTCTATATCCACGCCAAGAAAGGACGGAGAGAGACAACGATTTGGCTCGAAATGGAGCACACAAGCTTCTGATGGTGAGTATTTGGTGGTCAAGTTTTGTCAAAAATGGGGGAAGATGCCAAAAAAAAAAGACTCCTCTGCCATGGCGCAGAGGAAGAGAAACGATGGGGAGAAAGAGAGTGTACTAGCGACTGCTGATAAAGATGAAAATTGATAGAGCATTTAGGGCTTGGAGGGGTATTATGGGTATTTTAGGTAGATAAAGTGGGGGTAGTTTAGGTAATGCAAGCAAATAGGTGTGAGTTGGCTTTGACCGGCCAATCCGAGGGCGTCACGCAGGTGAGGGAGGTACCGAGCATGTGGAAAGTGTGGGAAGAGTGTGGGAGGCGTGTGTTTATGACTGTTGGGCGCTTACCTGACGCTTAGGTGGCGTCCACGTGGAAGAGAAGGGTGAAAGAGATGGGCTGCAGATTGGGCTTAATTGTTGGGCTAAAAAGATGAATTTATGGATCAAAATTTATAAAAATAGGCTGAGTAAAAATACATTCTTCCTTGTATTTCGGTGGGCTTCCAAATTAAGATTAAAAATATTTATATTAATGTATACTTAATTAAATAAATTATTTAATATCGAAAGATAATTAGTAATACTTAAATGAAAATTAACATCATAAGAATTACGCAATAATATTTATAAAAATAGAGTTCAAGAAATACTTCATTTAATCGAAGAAAACACATAAAATGCCTTTTGTGAAAAATAGTAAATAATTAAAAAATATGCCAATAATAATAATAATAATGATAAGTTGAAATAATAATGGAAAATAATGGTAAAAATGATGTATTTAATTTATTAATAATTTAGAAGCTCAACGAGATAAATTAAAAGAAAGGAGGGTCAAAATTGGGTGTCAACAACATACACTTTAACCATTTTATTGGATACATATTATTTCCCACTAATATAAATACTATAGCCACTAAATTTTAAAATTATGAAAAAAATCACCAAACATTTCTTGCTTCCAACTTGAAATCTCATACTCCCTCTGTTTCTAAATAAGTGATCATTTTAGGTTAAGTACACTCCTTAAGAAATTACTCACTCCTAAAAACTAAAGATGTTTTTACTACCTTACCCCTAATTAAATTTTATTGTATATTTAATGTGATCTTTTCTAATTAATTATTTTTATTATGTAAATAATGGTAAATTTGGAAGAATATGATCAATTTATTCTTGAAAGCCTAAATGATCACTTATTTAAGAACAAATTAAATAAAGACAAAATGATCACTTATTTAGGAACGAAAGGAAAAATATACGATGAATATTTATATTTTATGTTAAGCATCATTGAGTTCGTTGATTATTATTTGGTCTTCATTAATTAGGTGGCCCCTTGTTGAGAGGATAGTGATGAAATACTTTAATTACAATTAACACAAATTATCAATAACTTCCACAATGGATAATCTAAAAATTACCCACCAAACCATTTTGCTAATGTTATTAAAAGAAAGACTTTGATAAATTCAAAGCCTCATCGAGACATTTTTTTTGTTTTGGTTTCCGTCTGGTGTTCGATATCTGTATCAGAGTTTGATTAATTAGAATTTATACATTGCAGGACTCATTTTTAGGGTCGGTGCCCTCAATAAAAAATATTTCTAATTCAGGATTCAAATTCGAGACCTCATTTGGTGTTTCTAGCTTTTGCTCTTCTGTTTTTTTTTTTTTCCACTCAGTGTCCGCTAGTCGATTGGAGTCCAGTTAATTCGGCTCTGCACATTGCAAAGTCCATTTTTTTTAGGCGACCCAGGATTTGAACTTGATCATCACACCACAACCCATCTTAATTTTTTGCTTCTTTCTTATTGTTATCTTTAATTTATTAAGCTCGAACTGTGCATAGTTATGTTTATATTAAATCCATGTTTACAGAAAAAGTTATTAATTCTTAATAATTAATTTTTGTATCATCAGATTATCAAAGGAATATCTGCAAATAAATCTTTTTAAAATGTAAAATTTAAAATCTTGAAAAGTAAGATATGCTACCTGCTATAATAAGTAAAAGAAAATGATTTAATTGTGTAAAATTATTTATAATATAATAGTGTATGTTATTATTTAAACTCTTTTTAAAAATAATTAGTAGGTGGCTATTTAATTTATTCAATAAGAAATGTCCTAAAATAGAAAAGGGAATTGACTTCATCCCAAGAAACTAAAAGTAGAAATGTCAATCTAAGTTATGGTACCTCAAGAATAATGTGAAAGATCAATATAGCTTTTGTTCGGTACAATTACTCTAGTAGGAGTTTTACTTTTTTTTGTTTTGTGATCCGATAAAATTCAGATTCACGTCGGAAAGTTCCATTTTGAGGGTAGAACGCTTTATATTAAAGAAAACCTCATACTTAGACTCGAATTCTCTAATTAAAGATGAAAGCGTACTTAGTGACCAGTTGAGCTATTTACTCTACAATACACGTCATTAAATAGAGAAAAAAATAAAAATTAATATATATGAGAAACTAATAGTTGGAATGTCAATCAAGTTATAGGTACCTCAAGAATGTGAAAGATCAACAACTTTAGTTTCTAGGGAAAGATTAAAGCATTTTTTAAAATTTCGCCCAGTGTTCGATATGATGGAGTTTGATTAATTTGAATTCACGCCGAGAAATCTCATTTCGAGAGTAAAGCACTTCACATCAAAAGCGATTTCATACTCAGGTCACGAATCCAAAATATTTAATACTCCACAACAATCGATCGAAAAAGATTAAATGATAAGCCTTTATGCAAAATACATCTAACAAATAAATCCTAATTATAGCTTTGAAAATTTCAAAGCTTAATTAAGCAACTTGGTATATATTTTGAAATTAATCAACCATAATTTTTTATTTAAAGAATTATTATATCTACCATGAATAAGTACCCTTTGAATTGTACAACTTCCAAGTTTTTTTTTTCTCGACTTTCTTTACAATAGTAGCAAACCTGTTACTTTCATGGTGATGCATGAAGAAAATTACTAACTTTTGATTGGTTCAAAAGTTTATCAAGACTAAGTACTCCTCTCTTAATTCGTTTTTCTTTCAATGTTTATCTAGTTGATTTTTTTTTAACTATCACATATTATGATGGGATGATAGGATCGATCTCTTAATCCTTAATCAAAAATTTCGAATTTAATTTTCGGATATGAAAAAATATTTGGTAGAAAGCTTTTTCCCCTTCAATGGGCTTTACCATTACTAAAAAGTCACTATTTTTCCACTGAAATTTTTCACTGAAAAATGTTCGGTAGCTATTTCCATAGAAATTTTTATTGAATCAGTGGGATAAAAGAAAAAATAGTAATATTTGCATATGAAAAAATTAGGAAATTTTTAATTATTTCAGTGAGAATCTGTTTGCCACCATATATTTTTTCAATGAGTTGGTTCGGTAAGAAATGAGTGAAAAAAATCATGTTTTAGCATAAATTTTTCACTGATTAGCAGTGAGAAAAACTTTATTTCTAGTAATGTACACGACGTGAATTCAAATTAATCGAAGGCTTATAAATATAAATACCAAACACCAAATAGAAAAAAGGATTTAGTGGAATTTCTTTGACATTTTCTTTTTCATGTGTATGAGGTTAACTTATACATAATTTAAAAATTATATAAAAATGTTCTTGGATCACTATAAATACACCCTTTGATATCCTTTAGTTTCACACAATTAAAAGTATTTCAAAATATCTTTAAAAAAATGGCTAGCAAAATAACTTTATGTGCTCTACTTTGCTTTCTTCTCATTTTTGCTTCTGGTGAGTGATTCTTAGCTAGCGTTTCACTATAGATTTTGATAGTAAATTATAAAAAATTATTTAAATATATGTTTAGTCATAAAAGTTGATCTTCAAATATTTTTTGCATTGCAAAAGTCTTGCACATTTTTGTACTAAAAGCGGATATGCATTATGTTGTGCTTTTAAATGGCAGTCGAATTTTCAAAAATTGGCCTAGATCAGTTTTTAGATTTTTAGGACTTCCACTTACAAAACTTATTTTTTTCAAATAAAAACATGTCCAAACACAGCTTCAAATTTTAAAAACTCAAAAATTTAAGTTTCAAAATTCAGCTTCAAAATCCTTGGCCAAATGGGAGCTTAAATATTTTGTCTCTCACAAATTTCTTGTTTACTTTAATTTTGACTGTTACTCTTCTATTTCAATTTATGTCTCTTACTTTTTATTTTAATCCGTTAATTTAAAAAATATCATTTTTTATATTTAATAATTTTTAAATTTCAACATCCTATATGACATTTATAAGATCAAAAGATTCAAAAGTATTTTGACACCCTACACATATCTTTAGTTTAAGAAAGTACCACAAAATTCAAAAGTCTCATTTACTTGCGTAAAACTACGTGTCTGATTAAACTAAGACACATAAATGAAAAAGGAGGGAGCATATTTTTCCACTAGTTTTAAGTTATAATTTATTTCAATATACTTCCTTCATCCGAATTTATGTGACACAGTTAGAATTTCGAAAGTCAATTAAGTTTTTCTTTGGCCAAAATTTCTTTATTTTAAGTTATTAATTATTATGAATTATAGTACTTTTTACGTTAATTTCAAATATATAACTTTTATTTCAAAAATCAAAGTTCGAATTCACGGTAAAAAAATTAAAAAAATGAATCTCAAAATTTCAATTATGCCATATAAATTGAAACAAAAGGGATCGTAGATTATAAAAATGGCCTAAATATATATTAATCGAAAAAAAGAAGAAAATAACATGTTTTTCTTTCAGAAACAACCTCACTAGTCACTACCTACACGAGGTAGGGTTGTTTGTGACACCCCTACCCTCTTCAGACCCTATTTATAAGTAGGATTACACTGCATATATTATTGTTGTTATTGTTATTGTTAATGCAAATGATATATTTTTAAAAAAATTATTTTCTAATTTTTTTTTATCATATGATTTAATGCAGGAATGCAGATAACAGAAGCAAAACACTGTAGAAAGCCCAGTAAAGGCTGGACTGGGAAATGTTTTCCTCAAAAATGTGACCATTGGTGCAAGAATAGGGAACATGAAGATTATGGAGATTGTTACAGAGGATATTGTTATTGCTATTATAAATGTTGAAAAAAATAAATTAATGAAGCACAATTATATGTCCATAAGACTTTTCTTATGGCATAGTGTGTCTTCCATAATATATAATATATAGTTGAATAAATGTCTACAATTACATGGTTAATATTGTAGCAATAATAATGATCATAAATTATTTTTGGTCTAAATGTAACTTGTAATTTGATGTTTTATATGAAAAAAATATAGTATTACTGTTGATATTTGCAATTATGCTTGTGTGCACATTTTTCTTTTCTGGTTTTAACATAATAATTTCGCGATATAAACATAATAGGATTTAGCATGGGCGAAATTACAGTTGACGTTGTTTTCACAACTGAGCAACAATAATTCTGATTTTGTCAACTGAAGTTTCAAGCTCTACTTTTTTTTGGTTGGGACCACTAATATCTGCTTTCACGAATTAGATTTATATTAAATTTCTTAATATCAGAATAATTTATATAGTTAAAATTCAATTTAGCTCCATTTTAATCAATTTTTATTATGTCTATCTGATTGAAATAATTAAAAAAAAAAGACAAAGAGTAGTAATAGCACAAATATTATACGTAAGTAGGAGGTGATCATAACATAAGACTATTACTTTCATACATCTGTCTATCTAAATAGATAAAGAGATATTCAATGCATAAGTAATAGCTTCTTTACTTCACCTCTGAGGTAAAGGTACAGTCTACGTACATCCTATCCTTCCTATTACCCCACTTTATGAAAATATACTGAATATGTTATTGTTATTAAAGTAAACCCACTATCCTAAAATAGAAAAAAGAAATGAATTAATAGTCCAAGAAACTAATAGTAGGAATGTCAATATAGTCAAGTTATAGTACCTCAATGTAAGGATGTGAAAGATCAACAACTTTAGTTTCTAGGGAAAGATTAAATCATTCTTTTTTCTTCTTCTTTTTTCCGCCCAGTGTTCGATATATGGAGCTCGACTAATTCGAATTCACGCTAAGAAATCTCATTTTGAGTAACGCACCCCATATTAAATCGATTTCATATTCAGATCTCGAATCCAAAATACGTAGCCCCTCATAACAACTTTTAGTGATCGAAAAGATTAAATCGCAATATGCCTTTATGCATAAAAAAAAAATACATGCCATGCACTTATATATAGCTCTCATTTAAATTTTGATATCTTGTTGAAATGTGTATGTTCATCTTGCTCAAAAATATATAATGAACATTTAGTTATTTATTATCATGGTGTTCGAGTCAGTTACATACACTTTAATCATTTTATTGGATACATATTATCTCCCATTAATATAAATACTATAGCCACTAAATTTTAAAATTATGAAAAAAATCATCAAACATTTCTTGCTTCCAACTTGAAATCTCATACTCCCTCTATTTCTAAATAAGTGATTATTTTAGGTTAAGTACACCCCTTAAGGAATTACTCACTCCTAAAAACTAAAGGTATTTTTAGTGTCTTACCCCAAATTAAATTTTATTGAATATTTAATGTGATCTTTTCTAATTAATTATTTTTAGTTATGTAAATAATGGTAAATTTGGAAGAATATGATCAATTTATTCTTGAAAGTCTAAATGATCATTTATTTAAGAACAAATTAAATAAAGATAAAATGATCACTTATTTAGAAAACGGAAGGAGAAATATACGATGAATATTTATATTTTATGTTAAGCATCATTGAGTTTGTTGATTATTATTTGGTCTTCATTAATTAGGTGGCCCCTTGTTGAGAGGATAGTGATTAAATACTTTAATTACATTAGTTAAATTAACACAAATTATCAATAACTTCCACAATGGATAATCTAAAAATTACCCACCAAACCATTTTACTAATGTTATTACACGAAAGACTTTGATAAATTCAAAGCCTCACCGAGACATTTTTTTTGTTTTGGTTTCCGTCTGGTGTTCGATATCTGTATCAGAGTTTGATTAATTAGAATTTATACATTGCAGGACTCATTTTTAGGGTCGGTGCCCTCAATTAAAAATATTTCTAGTTCAGGATTCAAATTTGAGACCTCATTTGGTGTTTCTAGCTTTTGCTCTTTTGCTTCTTCTTTTTTTTTTCCACTCAGTGTCCGCTAGTCGATTGGAGTCCAGCTAATTCGGCTCTGCACATTGCAAAGTCCATTTTTTTAGGCGATTCAGGATTTGAACTCGATCAACAACTTTAGTTTCTAGGGAAAGATTAAAATATTTTTTAAAATTTTGCCCAGTGTTCGATTTGATGGAGTTTGATTAATTTGAATTCACGCCGAGAAATCTCATTTCGAGAGTAAAGCACTTCACATCAAAAGCGATTTCATACTCAGGTCACGAATCTAAAATATTTAACACTCCACAACAACCAATCGAAAAAGATTAAATGATAAGCCTTTATGCAAAATACATCTAACAAATAAATCCTAATTATAGCTTTGAAAATTTCAAAGCTTAATTAAGCAACTTGGTATATATTTTTCTCTGTGGAAAAATTAAATATCCACAAAGAAAACCAGTAGAAATATTCATACTTTTGTAGGAGCCTTTAGTTTTCATTTGTCCAAATAACAGATATAAACAACTTTTTGTATTTTGTTTTAAAAATTTCGTTTATCATTTATTTTTGTGTAATTTCATTATTGGTACGAGATGAATTTAAGTTGAGCAACATGGTCAGCGAGCATTCATATATTACCGATTCACTACTAGAAAAGAAGAAACTAGTGACGGATATAATTTTAAAGCTAAACAAGAAAAATCTCATGCTAATCTCATATAGCTTCGAATTAGTGATTGATTATAAGAAAATTTAATTAGCTAAGAGCTTTTTAGCGACATATTATCTAGGGATTATCAATAAATTTCGTAGCTAATTTCATATTTTTTTATAGCGATTGTAACTTAAATTTGGAATTGAGATATAGTTATTTAATTTATTCTTTGCTAGTTTCTCGACACGTATACCGACTCGCAAATAGAATTAAACAATCATTTTAATTAGTCTGACTATGTTTTTATATTAATGACTATTATTCAGTACTCTTCCTGTTATATTTTGAAATTAATCAACCACAATTGTTTATTTAAAGAATTATTATATCTACCATGAATAAGTACCCTTTGAATTGTACAACTTCCAAGTTTTTTTTTTCTTGACTTTCTTTACAATAGTAGCAAAGTTGTTACTTTCATGGTGATGCATGAAGAAAATTACTAACTTTTGATTGGTTCAAAAGTTTATCAAGACTAAGTACTCCTCTCTTAATTCTTTTTTCTTTCAATGTTTATCTAGTTGATTTTTTTTAACTATCACATATTATGATGGGATGATAGGATCGATCTCTTAATCCTTAATCAAAAATTTCGAATTTAATTTTTGGATATGAAAAAATATTTGGTAGAAAGCTTTTTCCCCTTCAATGGGCCTTACCATTACTAAAAAGTCACTATTTTTCCACTGAAATTTTTCACTGTATTTCCATAGAAATTTTATATAAAATCGGTAGGATAAAAGAAAAAATAGTAATATTTGCATATGAAAAAAATAGGAAATTTTTAATTATTTCAGTGAGAATCTATTTTTCACCATATATTTTTTCAGTGAGTTGGTTCGGTAAGAAATGAGTGAAAAAAATCATGTTTTATAGCATAAATTTTTCATTGATTAGCAGTGAGAAAAACTTTATTTCTAATAATATACAAGACGTAAATTCAAATTGATCGAAGGCTTATAAATATAAATACCAAACACCAAATAGGAAAAAAAAGGATCTAGTGGAATTTCTTTGACATTTTCTTTTTCTTGTGTATGAGGTTAACTTATACATAATTTACAAAAAATTATATAAAAATGTTCTTGGATCACTATAAATACACCCTTTGATATCCTTTAGTTTCACACAATTAAAAGTATTTCAAAATATCTTTAAAAAAATGGCTAGCAAAATAACTTTATGTGCTCTACTTTGCTTTCTTCTCATTTTTGCTTCTGGTGAGTGATTCTTAGCTAGCGTTTCACTATAATTTTGAGAATAAATTATAAAAAATTATTTAAATATATGTTTAATCATAAAAGTTAATCTTTAAATATTTTTTTCATTACAAAAGTCTTGCACGTCTTTGTACTAAAAGCGGATATGCATCATGTTGTGCTTTTAAACGGCAGTCGAATTTCTAAAAATTGGCCTAGACGAGTATTTAGATTTTTCGGACTTCCACTCACAAAACTTATTTTTTCAAATAAAAAACATGTCCAAACACAGCTTTAGATTTTAAAAACTCAAAATTTTAATCCTTGGCCAAATGGGAGCTTAAATATTTTGTCCCTCACTAATTTCTTGTTTATTTTAATTTTGACTGTTACTCTTCTATTTCAATTTATGTCTCTTACTTTTTATTTTAATCCGTTAATTTAAAAAATATCATTTTTTATATTTAATAATTTTTAAATTTCAACATCCTATATGACATTTTTAAGATCAAAAGATTCAAAAGTATTTTGACACCCTACACATATCTTTAGTTTAAGAAAGTACCACAAAATTCAAAAGTCTCATTTATTTGCTTAAAACTACGTGTCTGATAAACTAAGACACATAAATGAAAAAGGAGGGAGTATATTTTTCCACTAGTTTTAAGTTATAATTTATTTCAATATACTTCCTTCATCCCAATTTATGTGCCACGTTTAGAATTTCAAAAGTCAATTAAGTTTTTCTTTGGCCAGAATTTCTTTATTTTAAGTTGCTAATTATTATGAATTATAGTACTTTTTACGTTATTTTTGAATATATAACTTTTATTTCAAAAATCAAAGCTTCTATATTCGAATTCACGGTAAAAATTAAAAAAATGAATCTCAAAATTTTAATTGTGCCGCATAAATTGAAACAAAAGGGATCGTATCTCACAAAAATGATTATAAAAATGGCCTAAATATATTAATCGAAAAAAAAATAACATGTTTTTCTTTCGAAACAACCTCACTAGTCACTACCTACACGAGGTAGGGTTGCTTGCGACACTCCTACCCTCTTCAGACTGCATATATTATTGTTATTATTGTATATTGTTAATGCAAATGACATGTTTTTTTTCTAATTATTTTCTAATTTATTTTTATCATATGGTTTAATGCAGGGATGCAGATAACAGAAGCAAAACACTGTAGAAAGCCCAGTAAAGGCTGGACTGGGAAATGTTTTCCTAAAAAATGTGACCATTGGTGCAAGAATAGGGAACATGAAGATTATGGAGATTGTTACAGAGGATATTGTTATTGCTATTATAAATGTTGAAAAAAATAAATTAATGAAGCGCAATATATGTCCATAAGACTTTTCTTATGGCATAGTGTGTCTTCTATAATATATAATATATAGTTGAATAAATGTCTGCAATTACATGGTTAATATTGCAGAAATAATAATGATCATAAATTATTTATGGTCTAAATGTAACTTGTAATTTAATGTTTTATATGAAAAAAATATAGTATTACTGTTGATGTATGCAATTATGCTTGTGTGCACATTTTTCTTTTCTGGTTTTAACATAATAATTTCGCGATACAAACATAATAGGATTTAGCATAGGAAAAATTACAGTTGATGTTGTTTTCACAACGGAGCAACAATAATCTCGATTTTACCAATTGAGGCTGCGAGCTCTACTCTTTTCTTTTTGTTAGGACCACTAAGGTCCACTTTCATGAATTAAATCTATATTAAACCTCTTAATATCATCATAATATATATATATATATATATATAGTCAAGATTCAATGTAGCTCCATTTTAATTAATTTCTCATTTTGAGGATCTGATTGAAATAATAAAAAAATACAAAGAGTAATAATAGCGCAAATATTATATGTACATAGTAGGTGATCATAACATAACTATTATAACTTTCATACATCTCCTTATTTATATATAGATAAAGAGAGATTCAATGTATAAGTAACCCCACTATCCTACAACAGAAAAAAGAAATGAATTAATAATCCAAAAAACTAATAGTACGAATATCAATATAATCAAGTAATAGTACCTCAAGAATGTGAAAGATCATGAACACCTTTTGTATCTAGGGTAGAATTAAAATATTTTTTTTTAATTTTTTGATATCTGCTATTTGTTTTGTGGTCTGATTAATTCGGATTGACGCAGAAAAGTTTCACTTTTAAAAGTAAAGTGCTTCTTACCAAAAGTGACTTCATATACAGGGCTCGAACCCAAAATCTTTAATTAAAAATAAAGTAATACTTATCACTCCATCACAACGAAAGATTAAATGATCATGATAAGCCTTTATGTAAATGATATACTCCTAAGATTACACAAGTATTTAAAAGAAAAAGCTCTTATTATTAGTTTTTTTCGTTTATAGCATTCTTATGATGTGCTTTATAATTTTAAGAGAACATATATATATATATATATATATATTATCAAGAAGTATTCTAGCATGAGAATGTTATGGGATGTATATGGTTCCTTCATTCTTATTTAGAAGCTCGAATTCGAATACTGAAAATAAAAGAATTTCTAGTATGGAGCACTTCCCTTGTCAATGGGCCTTAGATAGTGCAAATTTAAAGAGGACGGAATCACAAAGCGATTATCAAACATCAAAAATTAAAAATTGACTCTTTGTGGCAATTGCATCTAACAAATCCTAATTATAGCTTTGAAAATTTCAAATATGACACAACTTGGTGTATATTTTTCTTTGTGGACAGTTAAATATATGCCCATTGTTTTATACTAAGAGCTTACTAATTTGCAAAACCAGTAGAAATATTCATATATACATTTGTAAGAGCCTTTTCATTTGTAAAAATTAAATAGCAAATACAAAAACAACCTTTTTGTATTTTTTATTTTTGTGTAATATTGATCCAAGATGAATTTAAGTTGTGTAACACGATCAGAGTATTCATATATTACTAGCGTAACTTAAATTTACAATTGAAATGCAATTATTTAATTTTGCTAGTTTCTCGACATGTATACGGACTAAGAAATACAATTATACAATCATTTAAATTAGCTTCGTTTTTTTTTTATAAGAGGAACTTTCATAAATAGCAATTAGTAGGAACTTAACCAGGCCTTTACAGCTATACTTTACCTAATTACAATTCGTGACAACATTTTTAATAGCAATTGTATAATCTCAGCATACAAATACAAATATAGTTGAGTGTTGATTGAGAGAATATACAATTTGTATTGTATATTTTATGTAATCTCGACATACAAACACAACTCCGTATTATATATTTTGTAAAATTTCGGCATATAAATACAAATACAGGCATATAAATACAAATATAGTTGAGTATTGATTGAGAGAATATACAATTTGTATTGTATATTTTGTGAAGTCTCGACATATAAATACAAATTTGTATTTGTAAAATTTCTGCATACAAATACAAATTCATATTATATATTTTATGAAATCTCGGCATATAAATTAGCCATACTATTTATTTAAAGAATTATTATATCTACCATGAATAGGTACCTTTTTGAATTGTACAATTTCCAAGTAATTATTATTTTTGACTTTCTTTACAGTAGTAGGAATATTGTTACTTCCATGGTGATGGATATGAAGAAAATTAAAATTTTGATTAGTTCAAAAGTTTATCAAGACTAAGTACTCCTAACTTCTATTTTCTTTCTATGTTTATCTAGTTGATTTTTTTAACCACCATTTTTTACGGGATGGATAGGATCCCTCAATTCTTAACTAAAAGTTTCAGATTTAATTTTCGGATATGAAAAAGTATTTGGTAGGAAGCGTTACATTTTCCCCTTAAACGAGCCTAACGCGGGCACGAATCCAGATTAATCGGGACCTCAATATGAATATCGAACATCGAGTAAAAAATCAAAAAAAGAAAATCTACTCCCTTCATTCACTTTTACTTATCCACTATTTTAAAAATAGATTTTCACTTTTTCTTGTCACTTTTAACATATCAGGAAAAAAAGCTTATTTTTTTCATGTTTTACCGTCAATATTAATTACTTATTTTCAAATTTATTTTCGAGACCTAATACTAAATATCAATTAATATAGGCATTATGGTAAAATTTTCATATCAATTATTACTTTTTAAGGGATGTGTAAAGTCCAAAGTGAATAAGTAAAAGTGACGGAGGGAGTAGTTGATTTCTTTGACGTTTTCCTTATCCTGTGTTTGAGGTTAATTAATTATACATAATTTAGGAATAAAACATTTTAAAAAAATTGTTCTTGGATCACTATAAATACACCCTTTGATATCCTCATTTTTCACAATCAAAAATATTTCAAAGGATATTACAAAAATGTTTAACAAAATAACTTTATGTGCTCTACTTTGCTTTCTTCTCATGTTTGCTTCTGGTGAGTGAATAATTTTCCTTTGAGCATACCAAATGCACTTTAATAAATGTCCACTTTAGTTTTTTCACTAGTTTAGTAATTATGATATTTTTATGTGGCACTTTTTGTTTTTTGAGATTTAATTATGTGAACTTTGAACGATATTTTAAGATTTAAGTTTTTCGTCATATTGACATGAGGAGAAGTGCAACTTATAGTACTATTTGTCATATATATATATAGTTTGGGACTATCTAAATTTTTGATTGAGTTAATGATAAAAAAAGACACCTAAACTATCACGTTTTCGCGTGTTTCACACTTCAACTATCACATTTTTCTCGTTTTCGTGTGTTTTACACTCCAACTATCACATTTTTCTTTCTCTATCTAAACTATCACCATCTAATTATGTGTATTAAAACACACCTCGAAGTTGACTAGACGACCACCTATCAATTGTTCCCTTTTCCAACGTGGACAAATAGGATCGTAGCACCCCAAGGGGAGACACGTAGAAAAGGGGACTTCAACTGATAGTTGAAGTGTGAAACTTGCGGAAAAAGTGATAGTTCAACTTTGTTTTGACCATTATCTCTTTTCGATTATAAAATACTGTTTCAATTGATCTAATTCAATTTAGCTTCAAAGATTAGTCAAATTAACTTTTCAAAAATAAAAAGTGCCAAACAAACTGAGACCGAGTAATAAAAACCAACAAATGACATGTTTTAATTTATTTATTTTTATTACTTCCTAAAATTATTATTTTTATCCTATAATTTTAATGCAGAGATGCAGATAACAGAAGCAAAATACTGTAGAAAGCCTAGCAAAGGTTGGAATGGCAAGTGTTTTCCCAAAAAATGTGACAATTGGTGCAAGAATAATGACCATGAAGATTATGGAGATTGTTACAAGGAATATTGTTATTGCTATTATAAATGTTAGAAAAAAATAAATTAATGAAGCACAATATATGTCCATAAGACTTTTCTTAGGGCATAATGTCTCTTATATAATATAATATAATATATAGTTAAATAAATATCTGCAATTACATGATTAATATTGCAGAAATTATGATCATATATTATATATGATCTAAATGTTTGTAAACTTGATGTTTTATATGAAAAATATGGTATTACTATATATGTTGGTATACATTTATTCTTTTGCGCACATTTTATTTTCTATTCTTAGCATAATATAATAATTTTTCGACATAAGCATAGTAGGTTTTTTGGCAGGGGAGAAAGTATATATAGGAGACGTTGTCTTCAGAACAGGGCAATAATCCTGATTTTGTCAATTGGCGACATGAGCTCTAGTGCTTTTTTTGTTGTTGAGATCACCAAAGTCTGCTTCCACGAATTAGATTTATATTAAATTTTCTTAATATCGAAATTAATTTATATAGTCAAGATTCAATTCATCATCTCCATTTTGCTTGATTTCACATTTTACGGATCTGATTGAAATAATGAAAAAGTACAAAAACTTTAACGATTCATAATAAATATATAGAGATAGTAAAAGTATAAATGATATAAGTCAGGGGTGACCATAACACAAGGCTATTACTTTCATGTATCCACTCTCCTCCCCCTCCCCCCTCCCCCTCGATCTTTCGAGGTGGAAAATTCTTTTACACTTCATAACAAAACCAACCATATATTTAATTGCACAACTACAAATTAAACAAAGATGTACATTTATAATTATTCTTTTCAATTATATTTCACAAATTAATGATGAGTACATATAAAGTTACAACAAGCGGCCCGAAAAGCAATTTTCTTACGATAAATACTTATCTGCACCCGATATTTACATATAAAATGTTAATTGATATAAACATCGAGTGCTGATAAATTTTTACGCTCTTATTATATGTGAGATGGAATTTATTGGATGATTGATTAATTTGAGTCAACAACTATAGATACACATACAAGCCATTCCCACCCAAATGCCTTCCCACAAACATTCCCCTCCAAAAATATACCCCTCATTTGTACATGTACTATCACAATGGTACCCATTAAAACATTGTCCCTTAAAGTTTTTACTCCATGCATCACAAAAACCAGCACTAGCACCCTCCACAACTTCAATTTCTGCAAAAAAAAATAATAATCACGAAATTGGCTGACTATGCTCGAGCAAAGCTCATATCAATGTACGACAGACGAGTGACATGACAAGAGGATAGAGAATAAGTAAAAGCTTCTCATACAATATATAAGGTAATTCGACATATTTATACACTTCGGAGTCCAACAGTAATAGACAAACAGTAAATACATAAAATAAAATAAAACTTAGTCAAATAAGAAGACAAGTCCTAAATTGACGAGGATTGTGATGTGCCAATAGACCCGTAGGTGGTGGTTGAACTCACCACCCGAAGGTCCAAGAGCAAGTAAAACTATCTTGGTAAATGCAATAAGAAGTGATCGCTCGATGCAACATGAAATTAATGAGATTCCAATACTTAAACTGCTACGCTATAATGTCAACAAAATAATGTATTTCAGTATTTCTTATTGACAATATCTAAATTACAATCATATTAAATTTACATATATATTACGACGATAGATAATTATTCATAACAATTTATATGACATGGTAATAAAAGATATGCAATAACTTGTTATAACAAATTAAATTATATAAATAGTATTAAACTTCTTTATATTATTAATATACAAAACCTTAATATTTTTTCTTGACTCACCATTTGATGCAATGAGGAGCAAGTTGAGAAGTATCACAAGAAAGTAGAAAACATAATATTTAGCCATTTTCAACCTAGGAATTATGTATCAACCTACTAATTACAAACATATATTTATAGGGACACTTAATTTGGGTATAATAATTAATATTATTGTAGAATTAATTAGTTGATTCAAGAAACAACATTAATTCTTGGTATCTTCAAAATCCACCAATGAAGACAACAAATTTACTTTGATGAATAAGAGATCAAGTGACATTTTTATTTTTTTTGTTTAACTTTTTCTTAATTACTCGACTTTTCTTTTTGTTGGTATTGGTTGTTATATTCAGCATATACCAAATTTTTTTTGTCAGTTTCCACAATATTTACCTCGAATAGTTTTTGTAAGTTATCAATTCCAACATATATAAAAGTCCAAAGCAAAACATAAACCAAAAAAACATGTGTAATTTCTTGTAAAATATTATATAGGTCAAATATAAGAGTTCAAGTTATGCACTGACAGTATAAAAAAATTCACACAATAAGAATCGGTAATTTGATAAAAATAGTAATTAACTAACCTACTATCACCATGTTAAAATTCAGTCAGCATATATAATTAAAATTTAAAATACAAAGATAGCGAAAAAACAGTTTATTGGCTTCTTGTTGCTTAAAGGAATCAAGATTAATATTTCATTATTATAAGACAGTAAACTACAAATTAATAAAACAAAATGAAAACAGTTCAAATTAACAATTTATTTTCGATGTTTTTCATGATGTTTTGGAATTTAGATACCAAAAAAATTGTTGCTTCTAGGATCAACTATTTAATTCTAACTTTGAATTGATTAAGAATCCATTAATTCCTATAAATATCTGCTATTCATTCCAATTCTCATATAATTCTTTGCTATTTGATACTATAATTAAGAAGAAGTTTGGATATATGGCTGAATCTCTGTTTGCTTCTCTAAGTTTCTAGTTATACTTTTTTTGCCTATTCCTCATTGTGTCAAATGGTGAGTTTTTTTTGGAAAAAAAGTTGGAAGCAAATGCTTTGTTTCCATATTTGATCTCTTGATTACTTTAAGGGATAAATATTATAGCATGTTTGGCCAAACTTTTAAAATCATCTTATTTAAAAATAAATAATCAAAAGTGTGTTCCAAAAAAGGGTGTACAAATATTTATTTATGTATTAATCTCTACAATTTAAGTACAACTCTTTATGTTCCAACTTATATAACATAGTTTGGATCAACACGTATTTAAGAAGAAGAAAAAATGAAGACTTTTGAAACTTGTAATTATAAACAGGTCATAATATTTGTGTGTGTTTATAAGACTTTTGAAATTTGTGACTTTAAATATGTTATACTTCCTCCGTTCCTTTTTATATTGTCACATTTTGCTTTTTGAGAGTCAGTTTGACTAATTTTAAAATTAAATTAGATTAGATTAATTTAATTTTTTAAAATTAAAATTTAGATATTCAAAAACTATACGAAAAATACTATAGATTGCAATTTTTCTCATATCAATATGATGAAAAACTACATTTTAAAATGTTGGTCAAAATTTAGATAGTTTTACTATTAAAAAGAAAACTATGACAACTAAAAAAGAATGGAAAGAGTAACATTTATGTGGCTACAAAAGCTATTCATTAAGGATAAAATGAAAAATATAAAGTTAATTATTTGCAAATACAAAAATTATATTATTCTTTTTGAAACAAACTGATAAGAAAATTGTATCACATAAACTGGAACGAAATAATTTATTTATTTTCAATTTTTTCACTCCTCCCTTTTTTTTTTCTTTTTTTTTGTGGGTGCAGATATTGAAGCTGTAGAGGATGGAATTTGCAAGCAATTTAGTTCAACATTTAGTGGGCAATGCTATGTGTCATCTCATTGTCAAGAAACATGCATTAAGGAAGAAAGTTCCACAGGAGAATGTGAGTGGAAAGGAATTCATTGGGGATTTGTTTGTATGTGTGAATATTTATGCTCATGAGTGAAATTGAAATCATCATCATCAAAAGCTCATATCTAAGAAGATATAAAATAAAAGCTTGTTCTTGTTATATAATATAATAAGATAAGAGAGTTGTAATTATAGAGATGAATAGATGTTCTTGAGTGCAAAATAAGATAAGAGAGTATTATAGTATACAAGTGAATAAGTGTTCTTGGTGTTATTTGTATTGTATGTTTACTCATGAGAAGAGCAATGGTATTGAAAATAAATAATTGGAAGTATAAGATACATATCCTTTTACTATTTGTTGGAGTGTGTGATCATTTTATCTTAAAGTTTAAGTTATTAAAGATAACGTCTTTTTATCTACTCAATTACGTCTTGAACGAGCCTCCTGATCATGCGCGAACCTGATTCTTTTGCATGAGTCAAGTACGTGAAAATTAATTTTGATAATGGGTGGGGGTGAGACTTGAACCAAGGACTTCTACCTGCCCTGCTATGATATCGTGTTGTAGTGTGTAAGGGAGAATTTATTGCTTAGTTTATGGTGCACGTGAGCTCGTGGCCGGTCTTTTCGTCAAATTAAGTATTTTATGTACATATTTTCTAGAATTGATCTAATATTATTTATTTGCACCATGCTCAAAAAACGTTAAATGGTGCACTTGGCTAAATGTTGAGTTGTTCGCCCAAAGGAACAAGGATCAATTCACATAATACTTTTTTTCCCTCCTTTTTTGAGTGGTGCATGCACCCATGTTATAGAAATTCTAGATCCGCCTCTGATAGTGTGTGATCATCTCATTTAAAAGCTCAAATTGCCAGAGAGCGTGTATTTTTATTTACTTAATTATGTCTTTAATACGTTCTCTCACGTGCGAGCCTGATTCTTTTTCATGAGCTAAAAAGGCGTGAAAATATTTTTTGACAATGAGTAGCATACCCAAGACCTCCGCATGCTCTTATACCACGTTCAAGTGTTTGACGATCTCATCTAAGAGCTATACTTGTACCACAACATTGCCTTAAATTTTTAGATTGAATGTTCAAATTTATTCACATGATATCAGAGCTAAACTTTAGTGAGTTTATTCACACTTATCTTCTCTGCCCACCATAATGATTTGGGCTTTTATCTAAACTCAGCCCATCTAGTTGCTATAGGGCCTAGGCTACAATTCAACCCAAAATGCTACAAACTTTGATTAGCTCAAAAGATGATACTGTGATAAATAAGATACTCTCTCCGTTTTAATTTATTTGGTCTATTTTTTTAATCCGTTTCAAAAGAAATGTCTCTTTTTCTTTTTAGCAACTCTTTAATTTTAATTTTACACATGGCATGTTTAAGAATACAAGATTAAAGGGCATTTTGGTAAATTTGACATATCTTTAATTTATGACCACAAAATTCAAAAGTCTTTTTTATTTTTTTAAACTCAGTGTCAAGTCAAAATAGGTCAAACAAATTGAAACGAGGGAGTAGAAAGTTAGATAAAATATTTGATAATATAGTAGTAATAACTAGAATTAAGAAATCCTAATCACCCCTAATACAATCAAACAACCACCTAAAACTACTAAAATCATCAAAAGGAAGCTAACATCTTGCAAATCTTAGGAAATTCCAAGATCATCTTCACATCTCACAAGTTGATCAATCTTCAAATTGATGGGGCACAAAGCATCTCGTGTTCACACAAGGTCCGGAAAAAGGGTGCACTCCAAGAGATATGATGTAGACAACCTATCCTAATGCAAGCATTAGCGGTTGCTACTACTACTCGAACCCATGAAACTTACAGGTCACACGAAGACAACTTTACTATTACTTCAAGTTGATCCCCTTCATCAAGATCCCCTCTTCATTAAAAAAAAAACAATTTTTTTAAAAAAAAATGTGACGATCCAATTCACCCCCTCTTGTGTCATTTTGGTGCATAATAGGGAAAAGATCCTGATTTACCTCTTAATTTTGCGATTTAGAGTTGATATACTCCCTATTTAAAAAGTGGCTCACATATACTCCTACTATTACACAAATGTCTCACATAATCTTCTAAGTCCTCACAAAATACCTTATGATCTCCTTGTAGTTTAGAGAAGCCTGCAATAATACTATGAGACAAAAAAAAAAAAAAAACTACAAACATAACAAGGATGAAAACAACTCATGAAACAATTTATTTGTGATGTTTTTAATGGTGATTTTGAAGATACCAAGAACATTGTATCTTGAGTCAACTAAAACTAACTTTGAATTAATTAAGAAACCAAATCTTTTTCTCCCTATAAATACTTGGTATTCATTTGAATTTATATATAAGGATAAATTTTAATATGGCTGAATCTCATGTTTGCTTCTCCAACTTTCTTGCCACACTTTTCAGTGTACTCCTCATTGTGTCAAATTGTGAGTTTTAAAAAATGGAAGCTAACTCTTTGTTTCCATAATTTGATCCCTTCACCTAAGAAAAAGGTTCATGAAACAACCTTATCTAAAAGTTTAAGTCGTTAGAAATAGTCCACATTTATTTGTTATTTATGTTATGTCTGTAACATGTTTCTTCACATGCGAGTCTGAGTTACATTTTTCGTATGTGGGCCAAATACACATGAGAATTCTTTTAGAAATTTTTTCTCGTTATCCCTTTTTAAGATTATTGTTTCATTAATGGCCTACATTTTATTTCTCTCGTAACTTATAGACCTTTTAGTCCACGGTCTAAATCTTCTTTTTGAACAAACTGAATATCTTACGAGAAAACGTTAAATTGTGTAAGTTATTGAAAACATTAGACGATAGTCTAATGTTTTGTCTGTGATGTTACGTTGAACAATATACGAGTAAACATTAGTCTCGACTCTGACATTATCCAGAAGGACAATTATTCAAATAACTATATTTGCATAACTTTTAAAAATATTGACAAAATCTAAATAGTAGCCTTAAAAAGGTGAGACATTCGCGTAAATCAGATGAATTATTATTTAACAGACTCCTTATCAACCGTAAAAGTATGTTGAATTGTGTGACAATCTCACCTAAATTCAAACTATTAAAAAAAGTGTACATTATTATTTATTTATATGTTTAAATACTAATAAATTTACTTTTTTATTTTTTATTTTTGCAGGCCATTTTCCTTTTGCGAGTGCAATTGTGGGGTGCCAAAAATTGAGTTCAACATATAGTGGACAATGTTATGATGATGCTCTTTGTGCCACAAAATGTTTTACTGAGGGATATTCCAATGGTGTTTGTGATTGGGGTGGACTTCGTTGGGGATTTGCTTGTTATTGTCAATATTCTTGTAATTAAAATATGAATTTAAGTTATATGCGCGTATAAAATAAAATTTATATCGTTATCAGTGATTCAAATTCATCCGATACCCGTTTCTTGATATTGGTCATGGCTTGAGAACATAACTGAAATCTCACGTTATTCCTCGGTAGCTTAGTGATAGAGCGATTGGTTATGTTGTTAACTGATTGATCATAGGTTCGAATCCTACTTGAAGAGATTTGATTGATTATAAATTCTTTAATTCAAAATAAAGGGGATAAAATCTCGATTGTAAATTCTTTAATTCAAAATAAAGGAGATCGGTTTGCCCATATTCAAACATTTATAGATAATTAATGAATATCTTAATACATATACAGGATTTGAGAAACAACGTTATATATTTGGTTCTCGTCACTCGCACGTACCCGACATGCTAGATTTGCCCTGCTGTCTCTCCCATACACGTGAAATATTTCGGTGCATACTCAATTCGAGAATAATGTTTGTATTTGTACTAAATGCCCTTTAAATCTTATGGTCTGAAATGAGTTAGTACTAAACATAGAAATTGACTTCTTCTTTACACAGAGTAAAACAGAAGAAGAAGAAGAAGAAGTAAGACACGTAAATTAAAACAAAAAGAGTACATTTTATTGTAGAATATACATATATAGTACATAAACAAAAGATACATACACCTTTTTTTTTTTAATCATGAATAAACACAAGTATTATTCACCTGTTTTATAATAAAAACAGGTTCTTATACATATATTTTATTTGATTTGATCAACATTATTATTATTTGATGATTTCATATATTATAATGTATATA
Organism: Jaltomata sinuosa; assembly: GCA_003996215.1. Taxonomy (NCBI): domain Eukaryota; kingdom Viridiplantae; phylum Streptophyta; class Magnoliopsida; order Solanales; family Solanaceae; genus Jaltomata; species Jaltomata sinuosa. Next base: position 796,899 of record QJPP01000617.1, on the reverse strand, counting down.
TAATATTTAGCAGAAATATTCACACATGCAAACATATCCCCAATGAACTCCTTGCCATTCACATTCTCCAGAGGGGGATCCCTCTTTCACACATGTTGCTTCACAATGTGCAGATTCATAGCATTGCCCACTAAATGTTGCACTAAATTTCTTGCAAATACCATTCTTCACACAATTAACATCTGCATCCACAAAAAATAATAATAATAATTAATATATGTAGGCGTTTGGACATAAAAAATGTGAAATATGATTTTGAAAAAAAAGGAGTTTCTAAGAGTCCTCCGTTTTAATTAGGGTCGTCGTAATTCATACCGAAGAAGGGGAACCGAAGCTCTGCGTCCTTAAAGAGATGATGATAAAAGAGAGAAATATCGCTTTATGAGATGAAAAGGATCGCTAGGCGAGATCTTACAAAAGGGTGTTTGAAAATCGATCAAGTTGTGTTTCCCATGCGTTTAACTTTAAAAAAATTAAAAAATTACTTAATATATGTAGGCGTTTGGACATAAAAAATATGAAATATGATTTAGAAAAAAAGTTATGAAGAGTTTTCTGTTTTAGGATTATCATAGTCCATTAGGGAGAAGGAGAACCAAAGCTCTGTGTCCTTGATGAAGAGATGATGATAAAAGAGAGAAAGACCGCTAGGAAAGTGTTAAAAGGGTATTTGAAAATTGAGTTATGTTTTACATGCATTTAACTTGAAAAAAAGTTAGTTTTTGTGAGTGGAAAACAAAATTGCTTGAAAAACTAGTCAAAACCACTTTTTAAAACTTGAAACTCATCTACAGTTTTTTTATCTGAATATCAATCCGGTGTATAACCAAACAGTAAAAAGCGCAATTCGGTGTACAAAGCATTTCGCTCTATGAAAGGATCACACCTCAAGGAGTGTGATGTAGACAGTCCATAATGGGGTGATATATAACCAAACAGTGTTTTGAATTATAACCTGTTTGAAGGGAAAAAAAAGTGAAGATTTTGTATTGACAAAAGTTTGATTATTAATACGTGTGAAGTATATATCAAATCTTATGCGTGAAATGTTTAAATCAAAGAGTTACTAAATATAAAAAGTGACAAAGGGGCCGGGGATCAAAAACTGATTAAGGCACAAGTTCAACTACTAGGTGTGATATTTTAAATTTTAATCCTTTCGTATAAATTTTTGGCTTCGCTACTACTCTCGCCAACACATAAAAATAAAAAATTCATGTATTTGATATATCCTTATAATAAAAAAACCAACACTACCAAGAAAAAAAAGTATTAATGGCGGAAAAATTATGTAGCTAAACAATAGAATCGTACGTTAATCTTGTTTTGCAACGGATTAGTGATGGATTACCAAAATATTCTATTAGCTACGAGCAATTTAACAATGAATTAGCGATGAAATTCATGGCTAATTTCAGTTTTTCTAACTCACCAGTTGATGCAATGAGGAGTACTAGGCTAAAAAATATCACCAGATTAAACCTAGTGAAGCCAACATGATATCCAGCCATATTAAAATTATTTCTCTTTAATTAATATATCAAATGTAACAAAGAGTTATATGATCAAGTGTAATTAATGAATATCTGATATTTATAGGGAGAACAAAAGTTTGGTTCTTAATTAATTAATTCAAAGTTAGAACTAATAATATATTCAAGACACACCGACATGAATCGTAGTGAGATGGTTGAGATTCCTCTACACTTAACCAGAAGTCTCGGGTTCGAGCCCGTGGCAATGAAAAAAAAATCATGTTAGGAGTGTCATCCCTAGAAATGAACCCCGCAATGCGTAAATTCAAATTTAATCGGACCTCCATACGAATACCGAATACCAGACAGAAATCAAAAAATATATATATTCAAGAAACAGCATTCTTGGTATCTTCAAAATCATCGTTTGAGCTGTTTCTATTCTTGTTATATATTTGTAATTTTTTTTTGTCTCATAGAAATGGATCTTTTGATTCCTCTAAGCTACTAGGAGCCATCAACAAGGTATTTTTAGCTTTTACTATGAATATTCTCGTACAACAACAATAATATATGCGGTGTAATTCTGTAAGTGCGGTAGAGAAAAGGGAGAGTGTATTGAGAGATTATTTTCGATAGACCCTCAACTTAAAAAAAATATTTTCGAGCAAAATAGCAAGAACAATATGACATAAAAATAACAAAATACAAAGTAAATGAGACAACAAATAAGTAATACACACTAGAGAATAAGAGGCTACGTGACTTATATCAATTAAATATAACATGTGTATAATATTTGCAACAACTCGACCCTTTGTTTCGAATAATAATTTGCACTCGAAATTATGTTCCAAAAGTGTTTATATTAATATTGGTATCATGATCATTAATTATGACTTGTTAGTATGGTTTGAATTGAATCTCGAGGGGTTCGAACATGAGTGGTCTTCTTATAAGGTTAGGGTCTACTTAAGAACCTATAGTATTAGGTTCAGGTATCTAACCCTCTTAACTAAGAGTTGATTTTTTGGATTGACTTTGACTTTTACTAGACGTAAATTTTATAGATTAGAGGAGTTCGAGCGAGAATAATCGCGATAAAACGATCATGTTTAGTATATATGTTAGTACAGTACAATTTACAGAGAGTATAGATATATATTCATTTGATAGTATGAAGATGCTTCGAAAATGAGTCAAATTGATTCTCGAGAAATGAAATCTGATAACTTTTTTTGAACGAAAGGAGTAATTTACAACTTACACATATTGTGATAGTATATATCAATAAACGCGATTGATATGTTGAACGATGATTCGCTTAGTGGGTAAATGCTCGCTAATTGTTGGTCATGGCCAATTTGATATTTGAGTCGTGACACTCTCAATTTTGGGTCGTGATATTTGAACTTCGACTCGTATTTGAGACTAAAGATGGTCGTGGATAGAGGTGTCAAATATGGCGCCCCAAAAATGATGGTCCGCCTAATCGGTCCAAAAGTTTATGAGTTGGACATAAGATAATTTCATTTTAGATTGATTTTAGCCAACATAAAATCCATTTTTGAAGTGATATTCAATTTAACCTATGATTCTAGCTCATATTAAAGATTTACTTTAATTTAAATTTATTGCTTGAGATTTACATTGATATTTTCTATGAGTGGGATCTCAAAACTCGAGTCTCGAATCGAGATTGAGTCAAGGTCAGGGTGGGATTTCGAGTCGAGGCTCGTGTCGCGAGTCAGAGTTGGGTCTCGTATCTCGAGTCTCGAATCTCAAGTCCCGAGTCAGGATTGAATCTCGAGCCTGGATCGGGTCTCGGTTAGAAACCGAGAGTCGGGGATCGGGTCTCCGGTCACGGTCAGGTACCAATGCAAGAGCCCTTATGGATACCATTGGAGTACTCTTCAGAAATGTCTAGAATTGCATCTTATAATTCCAATAATTAATATCATTTTTTTCTAATCATGCGTCAAGTTTTTCTACAATATAGAGTTTTGTTACGTTTCCATCCTAATTGAGTGTAATTAAGTAAGCATATAGTATACAAATAAAACAAAATTTATGACTCCAAGCTATCTTATTTCCCTCTATTTTCCACATTGATGTGATATGTTTCAACATTTTTTCTCCTGCCCTATTTGAAGTTGTTTTCCTTCTATCATAGTTTGTTCTATTAATAGTTACTTAACCATTCAACTTGTCCTCAATAATATCTTTGGTATTTGTATTGGAATTTGACTAAATTTAAATTACACATTGGAGGTTTATTACGGGGCGCCACTTTGAATAGGATTTTTTTTCATTTTCAGATGCTCGAACTTGAGACCTTTGATTAAGGACGGAGGGATCTCAACCATTCCCTCTGGAAAATATTTTCTCTGAGAAAATAAGTTCCTTACAAAAGAAGAAAATGACTTCTCTAGTCAAAGTATGAAAAACAAGTTTAACTTGGCATCCCATATTGATTGTGTCTGCCTCACCCTCCAATTAATGGTGAAGCCAGGATTTTTGTTAAGGAGATTCAAAATATAAAGAAGTAAACACACGAAGAAGTTAAGGAGATTCAACAATTATTATATATATACCTAAAAGATAATTTTAGAAGGGTTCGGATGAACCCCCCTAGCATTCATGTGCCTCCGCCCCTGCCTCCAACACACCTCATCTTTACTATCACCCTGCCTGTAGCCCCCATTCAAATCACCCCACACCCTTACCCTGATCCCCACTTTTCATAATATTTATCTAAATTGTGATCAAATATTTTTAGAATATTCTTTTTATTTTACCAAACACAAGTAATAAATAAAAAATTTACTTATTTTCTTAAAAAACATCTTCCTTAGTACCGAACACACCCTAAAACTTTCTATAGTTAGAAAAAAACCAACAAAATATATATAAAAAAATTATAATAAATAAAAGTTTCTTAATTTTCTAAATAATAAAATAGTGGCATACAGTCTGAACCAAAAGAAAGTACTAATAATAGGTATTTGAAAAATTAACAATTCTTACCACAATATTCTAAGAGTGAAATTTAAAAAGAATAAAGTGTACACGTAATCTTATTCTTATCTCGTGAAAGTAGATAGACGGTTTCCATTCTTAACAGTTACATTAACAATTATTACAAAAACAGAAAAAATAAATTAATTCTACTTTGGTTGACTCATTTTCACACCTGTGACATTGGCACGTGTGAAAGTTGAAAATGGTCACTGTTTTCTTCTGGGTTTCAGACACGTCTTTGATTGATTCTGTCTGCTACTCTCTTTGCTAAATATACCATTTTTTGCACACAGAATAACAACACTGCATTCCCATTTCTTACACATTTCAAAATTTTCAATTTTTAGAAAGAAAAAAAGTGAGGTGGAAGCAAAAAAGGAGCAATCTTGAACTTTGTGCTTATGTTCTTGAAGTTGTATTTGATGATTGATTCATGACCATGTAGATTTGATTGTACAAAAAAGGATTCAATCTTTTTTGATTATACAGAAAAAAGATTCAATCTTTTTGGGTAAAATGAGTGTTTCTTTGAGTGTAATGACTTTTAATCTTCTTGAAGATGAGCTAGATGACAGTCCAAACTCATGGGAAAAGAGGAAAGATTTGTGTATAAGTGTTATCACCAGTTATTCTCCTATGATTCTCTGTACACAACAAGGTTTGAACAAAGTTGTTTTCCTGTTTTTAGGTGGATCTTGATTTGGTTTTTTTGTGGTTTTTGTTGAAATGGGTGATTTGGGGTTGCTTTGATTTGTGATTTGCTTTATGGGTTTTGTGTCTTTCTGCATTCCTTACACACGTCAAAGTTTACAACTTTGGGAGGGAAAAAAGGAGCAATCTTGAACTTTGTTGTTCTGTTCTTGAATTTGCATTTGATGATTGATTCATGACCATGTAGATAAAGGGTGTTTGATTATACAAAAAAAGATTCAATCTTTTTGGGAAAATGAGTGTTTCCTTGAGTGTAATGACTTGAAGATGAGCTAGATGACAGTCCAAACTCATGGGAAAAGAGGAAAAATTTGTGTATAAGTGTTATCACCAGTTATTTTCCTGTGATTCTCTGTACACAGCAAGGTTTGAATAAAGTTTCCTTTTTCTGGTTTTAGGTGGATCTTGATTTGGATTTTGTTGAAATGGGTGATTTGGGGTTGCTTTGATTTGTGATTTGCTTTATGGGATTTATGTCTTTCTGCAATTCTTTCCCCCTTTTTTGCTTTAGAGAAGCTTATGGAGGATACGTATTAGGGTAGAAGGTTAATAGATAGTTGAGTGTTGTTTTGCTTATCCTTCCATACTAGTGGTCGTAGTATTATTGTTCCTTGTACTTCGATTATTGTATTATTTCGTTGTAGTTACTGTTCCTTTTTCAGATTGCTTTGTCTTGTCTTGTTTAGTATTTTGTCTTGGTTTCTTCACTCCTGTTATTTTCTTGAGCCGAGGGTGTATGGGAAACAACCTCTCTACCTGCCAAGGTAGGGGTAAGGTTTGCATACACACTATCCTCCCCAAACCCCACTTGTGAGATTACACTTGGTATGTTGTTGTTGTTGTTGTTTATAAGTATTATGAAAATGGATTTGTCTTTTGTTTCTGCAACTATTTGCCCAGCACAAAAAAGGAAAAGAGTTAATTCAATGTTTGATTTTATTAATATGTTGCTTGTGTTTGCCTTTTAGGTGTGAAGTCACAGTTGGACTATATTCAGCAGTGCTTGCAAGGTAACTCTTTTAGATTGATCTTTTATTTTTGAGTTAATGGCAAAAAGCACACCTAAACTATCACCTTTTCGCGAGTTTCATACCTCAATTATCACTCCCTTTGTATTAAACACACCTCGATGCTGAGTTGGCCTACACGCACCTGTTATCTATTGGGAACAAATATTTGACCAGCTCAGCATCGAGGTGTGTTTCTACACATAGGTAGTGATAGTTTAGGTAGGTAAAGAGAACAATGGGTAGTTGAGGTATGAAACTCGCAAAAAGTGATAGTTTAGGTGTGGTTTTGACCATTGACACTTTAGTAGTTATAGTTGTGAAATATGGCAAGCTTCATTATCTCTACACATTGTCTAGGAAGAATAGGTTATTTTGCTTTTCTGAAGAATTGTTTCAAAGTGCTTAGAATCAATTGTCTATGAGAATGGGGGTAATGTTGCAACTAGTGTAGTAGCTAAGTCAAATTAAAGATGTTTGTCAACTTTTCTGGTTGTTCCTCTTTTTTAAATAACTGTGGTGTCCGGGCCAGCTTGCGAGCACATCGACTAATTTCACGGGGTATAGAACATAAGTATCGAGAGCACCTCGACAGATAGGAAGAATCACCTAGTATTTTTGCCTCTGCTGGGATTTGAACTTGAGATCTCAAGGTTCTCAATCCACTTTATTGACCACTAGACCACGAGTTAATGGCAATTTGGCATGTAAGGAAGTACATTGCATATGGACCAGAATTTAGTTGTTACTTTTAAGGATGCTACGAAGAGTAAGAGATTGAGCATTTCTAATCAAAAGGAGTTCGTATAGCATAATTAGTTTGGCCTTCAAAAATAAGTAGGTCGGTAAGCAAGCATGGTTGTCAGCTCACAAATGTCATACTATTCTTGTTTTGTTCATTACACAGCACAGACATTAAATGAGGATGCAGTATTCGATGAGGTGGTTTAGGGGATTTGGATGATAGAGCTACCACATAAGATCTGCTGAGCGGAAGATGTGGAGAGGGCCTGTGGCATTGGGTAAAGAGCACAAAGACGATTTCGAGAGGCTGCTCATGCTGTTCTAGATAGGACATTCCTTGGCTTTACTCTCATCTTCTTCTGAGGATTGTGGTCTCTTTTTTTGAAGATGGTGTTTAGAAAGAGTAATATCGGATAAACCGCAGAGTGGTATATACTGACATCCTATATCTCGGTAAACTAATTTTTCAGATAATCATCCTGCTCCCACTAAACTTAGGCCTTGCAGGAGTATATTACCTCGACTTGAGTTTCATAAAACTTTAGTTGCCTCACCTCTCTCCCTATTAAAACTCTTAAGAATGATTAGTTAAAGAAAATAATTGGCGGATTATGCCGAATGTTTGGTTGGAGAGAACATATGTATGTTTCTAGAGGAAGACGCCTTTGAATAGATTCAGGCTTCTGTTTATTCTAGCATTAAACAGAATCAGCTAGGTTACATTGCAGACTTCTTATGAAGATAAGCATAGTCACTGGCCTTTTTGTTTATCTTTTATATCCTAAATTTGTTTGGAATCTCCGGTTGACATTAGTGGAACTATACTTTCACTTATCCATACCAAAAATCAATTATAGGTTATGGAAAAGTCTCCCTTCCTGCTCAGTTCTCTGATTAAATACACCTCAAACCTCCTTTAAATCCTACTTGTAGTATTTTCTCGTTGATATACTAACTCTTCGAACTTTGCCTTTTTGCTTTCCCAAACACTTTTCGCCATTATAAGTGTGACCTGAATTCTAAAGTAACAAAATAAATGTAAAATTCAAGGAATTATTTTATAACCAAAAAAAGTATGTAACAAGTTTTGTTCCCGGATGATTGGGAATCTTAGTGGGTGTTTGGCCATGAAATTTTTTACTTTTTTCCGGAGTTGAATTCCGAAAATGGTGTTTGGCCATAATAATTAGGAAAATTCCGAAATTCAACTTGAAGTTGAATTCCGGAATTTGAAAAACTTGTTTTCACTTTTTTCACTCTCACTTCTCTCGCAAAAAGTCAAAAACAACTCCAATTTATATTCATGGCCAACTCCAACTCCAACTCCAATTTGTATTTGGTTTTCATGGCCAAACGAGGCCTTAATAGCTCAGTTGGTTGGTTGGCTATCTGAACTTTCACCTTATTGGTGAGGATTCGATTCCCCACCTTATAATACAAATTGAGATAGTTGATACTCCCTCTGTTTCAATTTATTTGTCTAGTTTTGACTTAACATAGAGTTTAAGAAAGTAAGGAATACTTTTGAATCTTGTGGTCATAAACTAAAGAAATGTAGAATGTACCAAAATGCTCTTTAATTTTGTGGTCTTAAACATGTCATGTGGAAAGTTAGAATTGCTAAAAAAAGATAAGAGGCATTCTTTTTGAAACAGACTAAAAAGGAAAGTAAGACAAACAAATTGAAACGGGAGGAGTATTTATCCAAAAACACCCCAGTGTTGGAGACATGAACCTCAAAGGCTGTCAACTTAGTTATGATCTTATAGGCAGCACTGAACATGCAAATGCTGGACAGTAGAGAATATCATTCAAAGAGAGGATGGTGTAGTACATGTATTGAATAATAGGCATTAGTATCGCATGTATCCTATTTCTGGAAGTTGTGGGAACTAGCATGTCTATGACTTAAAAGTATGAGGAAAAATGTAGGGAGAGAAAAGGGGTTGAAACGAGATGGTTCATACATGTTACGATGCAAATTGAGACAAAAACAATAAAGGTAATAAGCAAACAAATGTTAAAGCTATACATAATTTGCTTCTAAGAGATGTTTGGCAGTTTGGCGTTCATGCTATTCACGTGGGATAGATGAAGGATCTGCCTCAATCACATGTTCTTATCATCATGTCCTCCCCAAATGACCGTTGTGTATGATAGATATATGAACCTTAGCCTATGTTACTCGGACTCTTCCAAAAATGTCAACGGGTGCGTGTCGGATTCTCCAAAAGTAGTGTATTTTTTGGACAATCCGACATGGGTGCGGCATCAAGAATGAAGAGTCCGCGCAACTTAGACCTTAGCAACTAGAGTAACTTTAAAGACTTTCAAGTACCTTCTGTGCAGGGCTTTGTTAACAGTAAAGGTAGCACAGCGTGGGATGTAGTAGATGCATGTCACGAGCTTGAAACATGGTTGTCTAGTATTTAAGTGGAGAAGGGTAAAGGGATGGGTCCATTATCCCCGAGTTTCGAAGTTGAAACAACAGATACCTCGGTCATCAAAAATAGACTTTTGAGTACCTTCTTTTTTTATTACTGAATACAATGTGTACTTTTACCAAGTTTACTTTGTTATGGAAAATAAGATGATGCATTTTACAATACATTGTTCATATTCAGTCTAAGGGAGTTCTTCATGCATTTTACAATACATTTATGATTTCTCTTTTTCTTTTGGGGTGTTAGTATTCTTGATCCTTGAGTCAAGGGTATATCGGAAACAACCTCTCTACCTCCCAAGATAGGGATAAGGTTTGTGTACACTCTAACCTCCCTAGACCCCACTCGTGAGATTACACGGGATATGTTGTTGTTGATGTTGTATTAGTATTCTTGATGTTGAAGGAACCAATGGTTGGTCTCTTATTTGAATTGTTTTATTTTACCAACTAGGTTATGAACAGTTTGGAATATCAAGGAAAGGAGCTGAAGACACTACTGATCAGCACTGTACCATTTTTTATGACAAGGAAAAGGTCTTTCTCCCGGCTAGCAATCCGTTCTTCCTTTTGTAATGTAACTTCACCATCTGGCTTGGAGAAAGGAAAAAAACTGTTTTATACAAGTTATCTTAGTTCATGTGGTTTTGATTGAAGGTCGAGCTTTTAGAAGGAGGAACATTTTGGTTGTCTGAATCACCTTCCGTGCCTGGAAGTATGTCTTGGGGTTCTACAGTACCATGCACCGCAACATGGGCAATATCCTTTTGATCTATTTAATTTAGTTGTCTTTTCACCTTCGTCTTTGTTCTTTTAGGAGTCGTTTGGTTGCTGGTTAGGAAGAGAATTATTCATATATTAAAATTAGCATAGCTAATACCATGTTAGGTAGCTTTTTAGTTGCTTTGTATAAGGGTCCGTTTGGCCGTGAAAACTGTGAAATTTGAAAAAAGTAGTTTTTGTTTTCAAGAGAAAAATGGTATTTAGAAATTGGAGTTGTGTTTGTCCATGAATACAAATTGGAGTTGTTTGAACTTTTGTGAGTGAAAACAACTTTTTGGTGATTTTCAAATTCCGGAATTCAACTTGCGATTTTCCGAAATTTTAATACTAAACATGATTTTTGGAATTCAACTCCAGAAAAAAGTAAAAAATATTCATGGCCAAACAGCCACTAAAACTCAGCATACCAAATACGGTGTTTGGGAAAGGTTATCATTTTACAATCCCACATAAATAAAGCATAATATAAGTTAATGAGACAGTTTATGTATTATTTTATACAGGGTAGAAGATGGAATAACTAAACTCCGCATAACTAATACGTACATAACTTTAACCAGCAACCAAACGACCCTTTACAGCGTGGATTATTGAATGCTTTGCTCCTTGACAATGACTGTACACATTCCAGTTGAAAGGAGCCGAGCCGCCAGGTTTTTCATTTCAGATTGTTAATACAACCATGGATGAGTTCAGTCCCCGTGCTAGAAGGCGAGGTGCTTTACTCACTTGGCAGCATATTGCATCCTTACCCCCCAGCTTATCCGTCGTGTACTGTGGAGGATTTAACACCCAAAAGGAATCAACTACAGGCCGTTTTCTTCTCGGGAGATCTAGGTAATAATGCCGTTGCCATATAATGTCTATGGTATCACTTCTGCAATCTTACCATTATAGTACCTTGATTACTATATGCATTTATTCGCGAACTTGAGCTTGCAATTACTAATTAACTTGCTAGTTTTCCTATTAGACAACGGAATTTGGATTGAAATTTTGATTTCTTAAACAAGGGAAATATTGCCTTAAGTTGTAATTGACAACTGGCGAACTCGTAGGCTTTTTTGGTTGTTTCTTCCACTATAACATTTGGAATATGTTAATTACGAAATGCAGTTTGAAATTGGTTGCTCTTCAGAACTTAATTCAATTTAGGAAAGAGTTTAGGAAATCATTAACTATTGCGTATCTACATTAGAACATTAACCCCAGAGGACATGTTAGTCCAGGACTTGACAATATTCGTTACTTTTCTCGAACCTATGTAGTTTCAAGCCTTGTCACATTGTGCCGGGTGAATAAATTCGGGAGACATTATAGATCAATGTTGCTTTTCCCTCTGCCATGACTTCTTCACTTCCAGCTTATTTCTTTTCCCGAACTGCTTTCATTTGCTTTTCCTTGAGCCGAGGGTCTAGCTGCGTACACTCTACCCTCCCTAGACCCCACTTGTGGAATTACATTGGGTATGTTGTTGCTGCTTTTCCCTCTCATTGAGCTATGGCAACTTTTTGTTTTTATGACCATGGATTATTACACAGAAGAATGAAATAAATAAAGATTAGCAGCGCGAGCTATAGTTAATTATGAGTTTATGATTAAGGAGAATTATCTGGATAGCTGACATGTTCTACTTCTCAGAGAGCACGGGGTTGTTGGTGATATGAGAGACGCTTGGCCAAACGCTCGTGTGAGGAAAAATGTATCCCTTATACGCACGTATCATGGATTCAAAGGTTTTGTTATCCTCCAAAATTCCATTGGTATATTAACTTCCCGATATGTATCTACCTATGAAAATCACTGTCTGATTATCTCAGGTACCAAGCAAGGTCCACTCGAGTTCCTCAAGTTAATATTCCGAGCACTTTGTCTGTGCTGGGATCGCCAAACTCAGGATCTACATGTTGACTGGATCCTTTTCAGAGGAAGATCTCTGATACCCGTCTCGTGTGAGGTGGTGAACGACAACATTGATGGTTTTTATCCTTCTTCTCATTATCCTGTATACGCGGAGTTCATGCTTCCTCGATCAGTGAGGCTAATCGAGGCGTCCCCTGAAAACGGAAGCTAAAACTATTCCTTCTTCAAGTTTTTGACATTTTATTTTTATGCATTGTTATTTATTGATTGATTTTTTTCCCTTCAGTTTCTGGTATATGGCTACTACATTGTTCAAAGTTGTTTAAAGCTCATGTTCAATTTACTGAGATAAGTTAGATTTATTTTGTAATCTTTCGTTAAAGTTTCAAACAGATATAAAATGGGTGATTTTGTTGGTTAGAATAGTACTGAACCATTTTCTTGTTTATACTTATGCTGGTGTGAGGCAGTAGGTATCCGAAGAAATAATCGGGGTGCGTGCAAGTTGGCACTGACACTGGTGTTATTAAAAAGTTACACTTTGGTCACTCAAGTGTGTAACCGACTAACCGTGCCTAGGTCAACGAAGTGGATGCAAACCTTGAACAACTCGTAAAAGTCGTTTCCGATTCATAAAGCTTCTCTTAGGAGAATTCTTTCACTACATTCGATTTAAAGGCACCTATGGACTCACTCATAAGGAAACTCATCAAGTAGGTCTTTCGAGTTTTTCAAATGAAGACCTTTTAGTGCCGTTTCATTCGCATTTGGTCCTCTGAGTTAAAAACAAAAAAATTAGGTGATTTTTTTTCATTTGCTTAAGTTTTAGTTCATACAATTGATCAGTACATATGCTAATAAAAAGTAGCAACTCTCTCTTCCTCTGTTCACTCTTACTTGTCACTTTTAATATATCAAGAAAAAAAAATAAAAAAAATTCATGTTTTTTTCTTAACATTAATTACTTATTCTCCAAATCAATTTTCAAGACCTAATAGTATCAAACATCAATTAATAGGGATAGTGTGATAAAAAGTCATGTAAGTCATTATTTTTTTAATAAACATGCTAAATCCAAATGTAACAACTGACAAGTAAAAATGAACGGGGGAGTATTATAATTGGATGTGCAAACTAAGCAATGAGGACTTTTCAACATTCAACTCTTCACTTAAATTTTGCATTAAATTAGTTGATTAAGATTTCTTGCTTCAACAGAAAGATTAAGTTTCAGTAGAATTTTCAAATGTGGATTAATCTGTACGCAAATTTTTCATTGATCAAGAGATTACTTTAAAAGTTTAACTAAGGCATAACATATAAATATGTCTTTTAATTTGGCCTCAGCTGATATTTACGTTCTCCAACTTTAAATGTGCAAATAGACATTTAAACTTGTATAAAGTTGAGCAAGTAAATACACGAGTCCTACATGGCATCTCACATACTGTCACGTAGGACGTGTGTGTCTACTTGTTCAACTTTATACAAATTTAAGTGCTTACTTGTGCACACTCAAAATTAAAGAGCATAAATATCAGCTAAAGCCAAGTTAAAAGTCACGTTTACGAATGAACTTATAATATCAGTGCACGAAATATATCTACACTCCAAACTATATCAACAACATGACAAGCTTAGTAGTAGTAATTATTATTCCATCTGTCTTAAATTATCTGATGAGCTTCTTTTTTACACGCTTTTAAAGAAAATATTAATTCAGAGGGAATTTTGACTATTTCACTCTTATTTATATCTTGAGGTATAATTTTATTTTATTAAATATTTACTTTATTGAGGTTTTATAGTCTTTAAGAACAATTACTGCTAAGGATAAAATGAAAATAAAATAATTAATTTTGTCTTGAATTTTTAAAATGACAACTAATTTAATACAACTATTTTTAGAATTCACGACGGAGGAATTACTATATAACTAATCCAAAATAAGTTCTTTTAATGGTATGTACCATTTGTGTCATTGTAGGTGTATATAATTTCCTTTTTAATGGATGTATGTTTTAGGAATTAATAAACACACTTGCATTTAATTAATGTACTGATAAAGATTTTGTTAAGGCATATATACAAATAGGAGCCTCGGAATAATTGATAAAATTGTTGTCATGTGATCAGAAGGACACATGTTCGAGTCTTAGAAATAGCCTCTTGCAGAAATGTTGGTAAGACTGCGTATAATAGACTCTTGTGATCGAACTCTTCTCCAAATTTTGCGCATAACAAAAACTTTAGTGCACCGAGCTCTTTTTTATATATACAACTACAAGTAGGCAGTCCAAATCTAGGTTATCACATTATATTATTGATTATTTAATTTCTTGCCAAGGAAAGCTCTGATCACAGCTGGAGTTTTGTTCATTGCTTAGTGATTCAATTTGCTTTTTGTCAAACATTAATATTTCTAAAGTACAAAATCACTGTCATGAAAAAGACTTTTGTATGACAGAAAATATTTTTTGAGAAAAATATATGGTCAAATCTTTTTATATATAACAGATAGTTTGTTAAAATATATTTTTACCACTATATATATAGTGATCAAATAACGTTATAGAAAATATATAATATAATATAAAATAAAAAATCGATTCCAAAAATAATTTGTTATTATTGATATAGGGAAGTTTGATTGTATTATTTTTTGGTATTTAATTATTTGTGAAAGAATAATTTCTAAGATTTTTTTCACCATCAATCAAAGATCTTGATTCGAATTCAAAAAATGAAATTTTTTTTGATAGGAAATGTTTTTCTCTTTAATGAGTTTTACACTGTGAATTTAGATAAAGTCCGACCGGTAAATTTGGATATCAAATGATTATTTAGAAAAAAGTGATCAACATGGGTTGTGGTGCAGTGGTGAGACTGTCGCTCCACCCTTAACCTGCAGACGTCTTAGTTCGACCCCTAGATATGGAGAAAATCCTATTGAGAGTGCTACCTCCAAATAATCGAGGCTTCAATGTGAGCACCAGATACCGAATGAAAAATTAAAAAAAACCAAGATTATTAAGAAAAAAGTGACAAGTTGCAATAATGTAACATGCATTTGCATGTATTTTCCCACTCTCATAAATAAGTTAATATTATTTTGAGTTTGCAATGCATGGGCACCTAGTTTCCTCGAAGATCCTTGTCTCACTACATTTTTTTTAAAAAAATAATTATTTGTTGTTTTGATTTTTTTTTTTCCTTGTTAAATTTTGATTAATTAGATGTCTTTCTAATTGTCACAATCTACGTTCATGACACATATTTTTCGGCTTGGATTTAAGATCACATGACAAATATATCTTTTAAGCAATGTCATATCGAGCTTCAAAAGCACACATGTTATATGAATTTGAGCTACGCTTTATAAAATTCTTCACTTTCCTCTTCCATTCTAAAGTTGGATTCGCTTAAACTGTTTTGGCCACTTCACCTTCAGAAACTTGCCAAACTTAGAAGAACGTCGATTCTGCTTGACCTATCTTTATCAGTCCACCTTCCGAGGATGTCACAATAATTCTTAAGTAAAATATACTTTCTCCGTCATAAAATAAGTGTCGCTTTAGCATAAAAAAATTATCTCAAACTAAGTACTATTTTAGGAACATCTAATAAATGAAGGTAACTTAGTAAATTACACGTTATAGTATTCCTTTCATTTACTTTTATTTAACCACTTTAGACTTTGCACGCCCCTTAAAAATGATAATTGAAATGAATATTTTATCATAATAATCATATTCATTGATGTTTCTTCGCAAATAATTTGAGGAATATATAATTAAATGCTACAAATATAATATAATTTTTTTTCTTTATATGCTAAAAGTGATAAGTAAAAATAAAAATCTATATTTTAAAATAGTAAAGGTGAACGGAGAGAGTGTACACTTATTTTAAAACAAAGTGAGTAATTTATACTCCATCTATCCCATATTAGTTGGCTACTATACTAAAACTAATTGTCTCATATTAGTTGATCACTTTACTAAATCAAAAAAACATTAATTTTTTTTTCTTCATATTATCCTCGCAATTAATTCTTTTGGAGAGTGTTCACACTTGTTTGTAAAGTTCCAAAGAAGTTTCTTAAGGGGTGAATTAGTAAAACTACATTTTCAATTATGATTTCTTAATACGCGTGTAAAAAGGAAAGTGGTCAATTAATATGAGACGGTGGGAGTAAGTAAGCGTTTGGCCATAAATATTATTCACAATATTTCACGCATTTTTCACTTTATTCCAGAATACTTGTTTGGCCATGAAAACCAAAAAAAATCACAATTTTTGATTTTTTACAAAACACCTCTTGAGGTGTATTCACTATTTTTCGATTCAATTTTTCCTCTTACTTTATTTTTAAATACTACACCAACTCAATAGTCTAAAATATTTTTTGAAAATACTATGGTCAAACACAACTCCAACTTTATTTTCAACTTTAAATTGAATACCAAATAAAATAAATATGTTTTTTATTTTTACGGCCAAACGGGTCCTAAAAGTGGATAATTTTAGGAAAATAGGATGCCTAAATTTATAGTATTAATGGGACAGTAATTAAATGCAACTTAACTTCATTAAATTTTCCAGTCATTTTTTCAACTCATAGATGACGGCAGCCATTTCAGATCCAATCTACACCGTTCATCACACTACAAACGCGTCCAATCCAACGGTCATCATTCCACCACCCCCTAATCTCTTCTCTAATCCCACATTTTCCCCCAGTCTTCACCATTGATATATTTCCCCCAAAGCTCCGAAGAAAGATTTACATATACATATAGAGAGAGAAAGAGAGAAAAGTTGTAGAGAGAGAAAGAGAAGCGGAGTTTGTACTCGGAGTTTCCACTGTGTGTGTGGATCTAGATCTCGGCGAGAGAGAGGGAGAGAGCTATGGAGGTCGGAAGGCCTCAGTTGATTCACCGGTGGATCTCGGTTTTTGTGTTGATATGTTTGTTTAGCTTCGAAGCTCAATGTTTTTATCTACCAGGTGTTGCTCCTCAGGATTTCATGAAGGTGACTTTTTTCAAGCTTCGTACTCTGTGATTTGTTGTAATTAGATGATTATGTAGTGATATTGGAGGTTAGAGGAAATAATGGAGAAGCAATGAGCTTCCTTGTTGATCTTGAATTCTCGATGTTACTGGTGCTATTTATGTGTGTGATTTGTTGTAATTAGATGATTATGTGGAGATATTGGAGTTTTGAGATAGGTGAAGAAAAAGTGAGCTTCCTTGTTGATGTTGATGTGTGTTTTGTGTGCGGTTTGTTGTAATACTTGATTATGTGGCGATTTGTTGTAATTACATGATTATGTGGAGATATTGGAGGTTACAGATAGAAGTACGATGGAGAAAAAGATTAGCTTCCTTGTTGATCTCGATGTGTGTTTTAGTGTGTGATTTGTTTGTAATTAGATGATTATGTGGAGATATTGGAGGTTAGAGATAGAAGTTCGATGGAGAAAATAATGAGCTTCCTTGTTGATCTCGATGTGTGTTTTGCGTGCTGATTTGTTGTAATTACATGATTATGTGGCGATATTGGAGGTTAGAGATAGATGAAGAAAAAGTGAGCTTCCTTGTTGATCTCGACTTCTCGATGTTACTGGTGCTATTTATGTGTGTTTTGTGTGCGATTTGTTGTAATTACATGATTCTGTGGCGATATTGGAGGTTGGAGGAAACGATGGAGAAAATAATTGAGCTTCCTTGTTGATGTTGATGTGTGTTTTGTGTGCGATTTGTTGTAATTACATGATTATGTGGCGATATTGGAGGTTAGAGGAAACGATGGAGAAGAAATGAGCTTCCTTGTTGATCTCGATGCTAATTTTTGTGTGTGATTTGTTGTAATTACATGATTATGTGGCGATATTGGAGGTTAGAGGAAATGATGGAGAAATGAGCTTCCTTGTTGATCTCGATGCTAATTTTTGTGCTATTTATGTGTGTGTTTTGTGTGCGATTTGTGGTAATTACATGATTCTGTGATGAGATTGGAGGTTAGAGGAAATGATGTGTAACCGGATGCTTCTAATTGCAGTAGGTTTTAAATAAATGGATATTGTTGATAAATGTGCTATAAGTTTTGATTTGGGTAATTGTCGGCTTATGTGTTAGATCTGGTGTACATTAACAACTTTGGCAGTCGAATCTATTAGATTTAGTAAGATTGACCCATTGTATTTAGCGCTTTGTTTCTGTTAGATCTATGCAAAACGTCAAATGGATTTTATTGGGTTTGGTCATTTAGTTTCTACTGTTTTTCTGTGTGATTCGATGGGTTTGTTGTGGTCTGAATCTAACTTCCCCTTGTACAAGAGGAACACATGGTTATAATTGAGTATTATCAACATTCTATTTTGGAATGTAGCATACAAGTGGTTGATCCCACCATCCTACATTTGTTGAGCTCAGGAGTTTATGGCTGTTCGATTGTCTACGCCTGCAAGTTGGACCATTGGTTTTAATTAGGATGTGTGTCTTTGCCATGCATTCGGCTGATTATCACCACTAGCTTTTCATTGTGTTTATTTGTTTTACTTCTAGGCTTTGATTGATATACGATATCAAGTGTTCGTTGTATCCACAGAGGATCAGGAAATTCTTGAATATTTAACTGTATAAAAGATAACACACAATAAAATCAGTTTTATTTGAATATTGGAATGGGATGGGACCAAATTGAGCGAAATGGAGACTCAGGGTTCATATAGCTAGCCTCAGCTAGCTTGGTATTGAGGTGTACAAATTGTTATCCCTGTTGAGAGTTTTAGTTGTCGGTTCAGATGTTTAGTGAGTAATGCTTTGCTTTGTTGTCAGAATATGTCAAGCTGTGTGCAAATTATCAAAGGCATATCATCACTAGCACAAGTGCAAAATATACCTCTGGTAGATTGATATAATGAAAAGGAAATTTCTTTTGTAACTAGTATTGTTAGGAGCAATGTGAGAGAGAGACATTCTTGGAAGACAGAATGCATTAAAATGCATATTTCTTGTGATTGTCCAAAGAAATTATGTACAAGTTTCTTAAAGTTAAATGATGATTCTATCCAGTATCCACATTTGAAAAGCTCCTCAACACGCTAAAATTTCTACGTCAGTCTGGTCAAAAATGTTCTTTTATCTAAATTGATTTCTTGAGATGATTTTTCACCTCTCTTTTTTTGGAGCAGGGTGACCCTCTGATGGTGAAAGTCAACAAGTTGACCTCTACGAAAACGCAGCTTCCTTATTCCTATTATTCCCTTCCTTACTGCACGCCAAAACAAATTGTTGACAGTGCAGAGAATCTTGGTGAAGTTCTTCGTGGTGATCGTATTGAGAATTCCCCTTTTGAGGTTAGTTACTTATCCCAGATATGTTTATTTTCCCTGCTTTTTCTTTGTTCCCTTATTTGGTGGAGGGGGTGGAGGTTTGTGCTCGGTTGCTAGTGCAGTTGTCTTATGCTTTGAACGAGTGGAGTTTGTTTTGACTGGACAATATGTTATGCAGTTCCATATGAGAGAACCACAGATGTGCAATGTTGTCTGTCGTATTGTTCTTAATGCAAAAACTGCCAAAGAGTTAAAGGAGAAGATTGAAGATGAGTATCGGGTCAACATGTGAGAAATTTCTTCTGGACTCTGCATATTAAATTTTGTTTCCTCTTTTCTGGTTCTGTAGTATTGCGCCTAACATGAGATGTGATGTTTAACAGGATTTTGGATAATCTTCCTCTTGTTATGCCGATAAAAAGGCCTGACATGGACACTACTGTCTATCAGCATGGTTTTCATGTTGGTCTAAAGGGACAATATGCTGGAGTATGTATCAGATTACTTCAATGTTCTTTTGGTGGTTTTGGTTTGTAAATACTCTGGAGGCATTGTGAACTTATTTCCTCTTCATTTTCTACTCTTTAGAGCAAGGAGGAGAAACATTTTATCCATAATCATCTGACGTTCATCGTCAAGTTTCACAAGGATCCACAAACTGATGCTGCGAGAGTTGTAGGATTTGAAGTGAAACCATTCAGGTAATTATTTATAGTTCATATGCGTCGACCTCAATTATTGTTTCTTTTTCATGAATGTTGATATGGAAGTTGTGTTTTATTTTCCAGTGTGAAACACGAATATGATGGGGAATGGAATGGCAAAAACCGATTGACCACTTGTGATCCCCATGCCAAGCGTAGTGTTACAAATTCTGATTCTCCCCAAGAGGTTGAAGATAAGAAGGAAATTATCTTCACATATGATGTTGAATTTGAGGTAAAACACATCTAATTAAGGAGATAATGTTTTATTTTTTTTAAGTCTCCATATTTGACTCTACTACTGGTTAAGTGCCTATTACTTCTAGCTTGATTACCCTGGTCAGCCATTATATTTTATGCCCAAAATTACCTCCCATGTCCTATTAATAACTTTACTGGTGGTGCTACTTATTTTTCTTGTTGCACTCTGCTTCCTATACAGTATCTAATGTTGAATTTCTCATGAAGCTTTCTCAAGACTATATCTTACTTTTTAACAAGTTGTATTTATCAAGAACAACTAAACGGAAGTTCTTTACAACATAACAAGGCTCATCAAAGTGAGCCGGTTGTGATGAATTTGTAATTCTCGTATCTGTTCTCCAACTTTCAGGAAAGTGATATCAAGTGGGCATCAAGATGGGATACATATCTTTTAATGGCTGATGATCAGATCCACTGGTTTTCAATTGTTAACTCCTTGATGATTGTTCTTTTCCTCTCGGGTATGGTAGCAATGATTATGTTGCGGACCCTCTACCGTGACATTTCCAAGTACAATCAGTTGGAGACCCAGGAAGAGGCTCAAGAAGAAACAGGATGGAAATTGGTCCATGGGGATGTTTTTAGGCCTCCAATTAACTCTGATCTGCTGTGTGTTTATGTTGGTACTGGTGTCCAGTTCTTTGGAATGACAGTAGTTACAATGACGTTTGCTGTCCTTGGGTTCTTATCCCCTTCAAATCGGGGAGGATTGATGACGGCAATGTTGCTTCTCTGGGCATTCATGGGTGTTTTTGCTGGGTATGCTTCAGCCCGCCTTTACAAGATGTTCAAAGGATCTGAGTGGAAGAAAATCACTCTTAAGACAGCACTCATGTTCCCCGGAATTGTTTTCGTTCTTTTCTTTGTGTTGAATGCTCTAATTTGGGGAGAGAAATCATCTGGGGCAGTGCCATTTGGAACCATGTTTGCATTAGTTTTCTTGTGGTTTGGCATTGCAGTACCACTCGTTTTTGTTGGCAGTTACGTAGGTTTTAAGAAGCCAGCTATTGAGGATCCTGTGAAAACAAATAAGATCCCTCGACAGGTACCAGAGCAAGCCTGGTACATGAATCCAGTTTTCTCTATCCTTATCGGTGGCATACTTCCATTTGGAGCTGTATTCATCGAGCTATTCTTCATCCTCACCTCAATCTGGCTACAGCAGTTCTATTACATATTTGGTTTCCTCTTCATTGTGCTCGTCATCCTTATCGTCACCTGTGCCGAGATTACCATTGTGCTCTGCTATTTCCAGCTATGCAGTGAGGACTACCTTTGGTGGTGGAGGTCATACCTCACTTCAGGTTCATCCGCTCTCTACCTATTCCTATATGCAGCATTCTATTTCTTCACAAAGCTCGAGATCACAAAGCCCGTATCTGGTATGCTTTACTTCGGTTATATGTTGATTGCATCATATGCTTTCTTTGTCTTGACTGGCACAATTGGGTTTTACGCGTGCTTCTGGTTCACGAGGCTCATCTACTCATCAGTGAAGATCGACTAAAGTGTCGTATTGCAGTTCCTCGGAAAGAGCATATATCATACTGTGGACCAATATTGTTTTTTGCTTCCAGGTTTTGATAGTATAAAGTTGCGCTTCCTGTAACCTACTCAACACACGTTCCCACGAATCTATTTGTTCTTTTTAGTTTTTTTTTCTGTATGGAGACATTTTAAGAGGATATTAGGGCAATGCAAATCCTCAATTACGGCATGTTTGTAGTTGACAATATGATTCTTGTACCAATTAATCGTAAAGGATGGTTTATTTGTTAATTTAGTCAGTTAATCCTCTTATTTACTTAAACCTTTATATATGGAAGTTTTGTTAATGAAAATGTTTGTGGTTTTTGAGAGCCTTCACTCTTCCATTGAGGTCAAGTGCTGCAATGTGAAACTGTGATGGTATCTTTATTTTTATGCATCTCAGTGGGGAGAGGTGATTTGACATGATTCGGTGCGGTGTCAACTTATCGAGGACATGATCTTAGATAGAAAAGTATGAAGGACATGGATTAGGATAGTAGGTAGTAGTACATTGTCTTGCTATACTACTAGTATTAGTAGTCGTAGTGTTGCTTCTGTAGTTTCTTGTCCTTTGATTTATGTTATTATTTGTTTTTTCTTGTACTTTGATTATCATAATATTTTGATTTGTCATGCTTTTACTTCCGCTGGTGCTTTTTCTGGACTACTTTGGCTTGTTTTTCCTTGAGTCGAGGGTATATCGAGAATAGCCTCTCATGAGGAGTAAGATTTGCGTACATTCTATCCTTTTTAAATCCGATTTCATAAGACTACACCGGATGTGTTATTATTGTTGTCATTGCCTATATTGTTAATTGTGCAAAAAATGTCGAAGCTAATCATCGTGTTAATAAGGGGAATTGAGTAGGAGTAGACGAAAGAAAAATACGAAAGCAATATTGTGTCAGGTTGCCTGTCTTTCTTGTAGTTGGATTTTCAAGTTTTTGAAATGCTCCAAACTCGACTTGAGCATCTAAATTTGGGTGATCGCGAATTTCTTACATTCTATTTCCTACTACCTCAGGATCGAGATGAGGCAAATGCACCCATAACAAATCTAACCTTTGCTCCCATTGGAACTTCTCCTTTTCTACTTGGGGGATTTCTTCCGAGGGTTGAGGATCATTTGCGCACTCTCAATTATTCTATTAGGTACTTGTCACCTTTATCAGCACGTATATCAAGAACCAATGAGTGAAATTTATTTTGTATCGTACAAGAAAGGAATTTCATTTGTGTATGTGCTCCCGATAAAAAGAAATAAGGTACCCTATTCCATTACATACATGGATCGGGTTGAAAAGCCTGCCTGACTGTGAGACCAACTGGTCGAACAGAGACGAAAGTCGGCCATAGTAATCTGGGAGTTCCGTGTGAAAGGGCTCTCGATCAACAGATCAAAGGTACCCCATGGTCCCCACTTAAGTTATTAAGTGTTCCCAAAAAGACGAGTCGATTTATTTTTATGTTGAAACTTTATGTCAGCCAGGGGATTTTTGTCCCAGTGAAAAAGGATAGCTAAATATGATAACTAACCAGCTATCATATGTTCGAATTTACCGACAGTATAACAAAAATTCATCACATTCAGTGTATATAATTTTAAAATTCATGTCACCTTTTTATGTGAAAAAATAGTTCATATTAATTTCCATAAATAGCTATAATTCAATAAGAGATTTGAATAGGATCATACTAACCATATTTAATTACAGAACATTCTTGTTAAAACACTCTAAATCATAAAATTATACATGGAAAAGCCTCTTTGCAAACTCACCAAAATCAATCTGCATCTGCACTGAAATCTGGTTCTGGAGGTTTCTGTAGCTTCACTAGCTCCCTAGCACTCTTGAGATTCCGATTCCTATGAACGCCTCGGAGGGCATTTGCTGCAAACCTCGATGCCAAGAACGTTGCACGAATACTGTAAGTAGCGCCACCAGAATTGCCAATACCTGCAGCCAATGCCTCGGCTTCTTCTTCTTCCTTCCGTTGGAGTTCCATAAGTTTCCTCTTGGTGTACCGCCTCCACGCTGCTTGTATAAAGCAAGCAGCCCAAGTCCTCCATTGCTGTGAGTAGAACCGGAAAGTGTGCTGGACTTGCCTACTGTGAAGCCGTCTGAACTGACTGGCAACGAATTTCAACTCATCTGCTGTAAGAGCGAAAGCCTCCACTTCCGTCAGAGCTTTCACAGTACGAGTGGAAGACGGGAGGTTAGAGCCGGATTTTGGGTCTAGCGCCCATGTTAGAAGTTCCTCTCCACAAAAGTCGCCTTCTTTCAACAAACTGCGGTTGAAGAAACCACTTCTCCCACCATCGGTTGTCACACTCTCGAGGCGGCCTCGTATGATGAAAAGCATCTCATCCACTGGATCTCCTTCTCGAACAATGTAAGTATTCTCGATATATAAACATGGTTTCAGATGCTCGCAAATAGCATCAAGTAACCTGTCATCCATATTCTCAAATAGAGGAACCTGAAATCAATGACAAATAGATTATTATTAGTAAAAATGCAACCAAATAGAATCCGACTCCGACTACAATTAGCAACAAGAAGCCAGCTGTGGAGTGAACATTTTCAACTAGTTCCCATCATCTCATTAGTATGTAGTTGTGAAAAGGGGAAAACATGAAACAACGGAAAGAAACTTTTTTTTTTTTGACAATCGTGGTGTCTGGGCCAGCTTGCGCTCACCTCGACTAATTCCACGGAATACCTACTACCTCCCACCAGCAACAGGTATTAGGTAACTTTGTCGACCCACGGATCACCTAATGTAGTTAACTACGTAGGGATTTCAAAAAATCATACTTCAATCTCCTCAAAGACAAGTGGATAAAATGTGTGTAAATGTAACAGAAGCACGGAAATATAGAAGTTGGTTGGTTACCCTCTTCACTAAAGCCAGACAAAGATGACGCTTGATATCCCTCCTAAGATCCTTGGGTAAGCTCTGGACTATATTCTCTTCATCGACTCCACGAGTTTCCTGCCACTTATACTGATCATAGCGCCTAACACGTTCTCGGAGATCTTGTGGGAGCAACCGATGATGCATCCACTGTTCTGAGTCACGCCTCTTAACTCTCATCTCTTCGAGTCGAATAGTAAGAGATTGTAGATACGTCTGTGACAGCAAAGCACCAAAATCTGAGCGCAAATTTCTCAAAGAATGTGAATGCCATAATACAGATATCTTGCAAATAGTAACCATGAGATTCTACATCTCACTTTTTAGCTTTTCATACAATTCAGAATTTGATAAACAAAAAGAATTGCATTATTCAAGTTTCATGATAACACTAATGACCTGAGCTTGTAAAGATGCAATTATCTGCCAGCACATAAGAAAAAATCTCCACCATTTTTGCAAGAACAATTTTCCAAGAAGTTTAAAGTTGTGATACTCCAGATCTTCAGAAATGCAACGAGTAACTACATACTGAGAAGGCACTGTAGCAACCCCACCCCCATCCCACACACACAGAAATCAAACTTAATTGTTTCTCTGCATTTATGAAGTGAGTCAACAAACTTGCAAACACATAATAAGCACTTCCGAGCTAACTCTTAACGTTAAGCTCTCTCCCTTTATTTCAATTTGTTTGTCTAGTTTTGACTTGACTCGAAGTTAAAGAAAGTGAAGAAGACTTTTGAATCTTGTGGTTTTAAACCAAAGATATGTAGAGAATGTAACAAAATGCCCTTTAACCTTTGTGGTGTTAAACATGTCATGTGGAAAGTTAGAATTAAAGAGTTGCCAAAAAAGGAAATAGGCATTCTTTCTGAAACGGACTAAAGGAAAATAAGACAAACAAATTGAAATGGAGGGAGTACCAAATTACACACTTTTCCTGACAGTAGCACCATCAAATTGACGACGACTATTGCATAAAAAAAATTTGACGGCGGACTTATGGATAAACTTATACAAGCAATGAAGCTGACAGTAAAGGAACCTACATTTCTCAGTCCATTATTACCTGCATATTACCAATCAATAATGCAAAGAGAATGAGCCCAAGTATAGCCAATCCTATAGAGAATATAGACTCCCCGGGATATGTGCTAGTTTGAAGTCCCTGTCCGAGGGTACTGCATGGGCAGAAAAGAACAAAAGAAAAGAAAAGGAGATCATCATTAAGTGCAAGTTTACCGGAAATCTATTGTCAGTCAATTGATACAGCATTTAAAAGATAAAGCAACGTATATATTTATCAACAATTCAGAAATAAAAAGGAGATTATCATTGAATGCAAGTTTACCGGAAATCAATTGTCAGACAATTTATAGAGAATTTAAAAGATGGATGCAACGTAAATAATTATCAAGAATGTCTTCTCAATTCCATTGGTAACTGCATACTACATTTTGAAAGTATTTGTGCAGTAGATTATGCAACGTCAGCAACAGAGCTATCAAGCAAAAATAATGCATTTCAAAAGTGCATAAAAAGGATCATCAGTTTCTAACTTGGTAAATTTTCTGTTATAAAATCCAACTTTTGAGCCTACTACTTAACAATGTGTACCTATGACGAAATGGGATTCAAAGTGGTCATGGTTCTTCTATATTCTAGTTTTTGTAGTATGCTCCTAGAACCTAAGTTGACTTTTGGTGTCGCACCCGTGTCGGCACGACGTGGGTGTGGGATCCGTAGCGGATCTGGTCAACCGATTTTGGGTACTTTGACTAAAATCGACGGAGAAATTCGGGACAGATAAAAACAAAAGCTAAAGTGAAATTGAAGAAAATGGAATACCTTGTATATAGAAATTTCTATGTCAGTCCTTTTCCATTCCGTCTCGGATTCTCCCCTTGATCAATATTTTCTCCTCAGAATAACTTGTAAGTTTTCCAAATAATGTCTCATACTAGACATATTTTTATAACTCTAGTTTTAGATATTTGAATTATTTTTAGCTGAATCCCCGCACCCGTATCCGTACTAAGATCTGTACAACCAAATCTTAGAATTTAGATCCACACCCGAATCCAAGCAACTTAGCCTAGAACAGAAAAATTAACTGATTTCCTTGTAAGCTACAGAAGCTGTTATGAATAACATATGCCCTTTGACAAGGCTATGAATATAAGCGAGCTAACCCAACAAAAACTTCCATTCGGCGAAGTGGCAGGTTAAGAAGGAAAAAAGAAAGGGGGGAAGGAATAAAAAGACTCCACCTGGTTTAGCAGAAAGCTTGTTTCCTCTTCAGCTCTATATGTAAGGAACTATGAGTAGAATGCTACTGTATTAATGGTAAATCATTAACAACGACATAGACTATATGAACCAAATGAAGCACAATACTGGAAGAACTCAAATTAGATGCTTGTCCTCCGCGTCTATAACTTCCAGATAACGGCATATTTTTCTCAGATTCGACGGTAGAGTGGTAGACTTGCCTGGCTACCACTCTCCAGCAAAGGAAATTGACTCTTAATCTATGAGACCTCCACAAGTTATTTCTATCAAGGAAATGGGAAAGTGCTACGGAGTGCTATGTGATAGAAAAATATCCAACAAAGTAAAAGCAACTTCTATCGCCTAGTCGTTAAACGTTATATTATGTGGGATTAAATAACAAGCCTCTAATACCCAATATACCCACAAGATGAGCGTCATAGAAATGAAGTGCTAAGCGAAAGGTGGTACACTGATGTGTGGATAACATAACCCCATTCCCTCAACCAATGTGAAGTGTGAGACCATAAAATGGAAATGTTGGAATTAAAAACATATTAATACAGAAAGAAGGCATAAATTGAAACGGGGGGAATAAGTAATATGTGCTCTATTATCCTTCAAAGTGAGGCCAACTATGGTAAATTGAAAATCCAATGAAATGAAAGACCAAGCATGTGAAGCCAACTATCATAAATTGAAAATCCAATGAAATGAAAGACCAAGCATGTTTGGGCTTCATCCGGCATATACGTTTTCAAACGTTACAGTCCACTGACATCCACATACTTTTCTTACTCTTCTCCCCCACCCTCAGGGTTGATAACATTTTCAAAGGATTGCAGTCCACAGTGACGTCTAAGTTCTCCACCTAGATTTCTCTTCATTCTCTCTGCTCCCTTGCAGTCAATAAGTAGACCTACTGTTTCTTTTCTTAATCAGCAACTTCTGACGTATACCCATGACAAATATTTTAAAGAACTGAGCCATCATGAGAGAAATACTTCAAGTTTTCTTGAAGAAATTCACGGTTGTGTATTGATGTTAAAATGTTAGTGCACATTCTGCTACAGAAATCAAGAAAAACCAAGTTCTTTGATTGGATTCTAGGTTCTGCTTCACAGATTTCTCTTCTCCAGTTTTATAACTAATTACAGATAGTTGTGCATCTTAATACAGTGTACTTTTGTCGTGGTTTCTCTACTTTACCATTGTAGAATTTGAAAAGCTCCCCTCCCACCCCCCACCCCACCCCACAACCCAAAACCCCCAACTCAAAGAGTTGGCGAGCCTGGATGCCTAGGATGAGGAGATGCAGGTGTCCTGGAGGTCATTTGCGCATTGTTGTTTCAGCAACAACATACCCAGGGTAATCCCACAAGTGGGGTCTGGGGAGGGTAGAGTGTATGCAGAGCTTACCCCTACCTTGGGAGGTAGAGAGGCTGTCCGGTAGACCCTCGGCTCAAGGAAAAGCATATCAAAGTAGACCAAAAAAGAAATAAAGGAAGTGAAGAAATCATGTCAAAATACTATAGAAAGCATTCTGAATAAAAAAGAAGGAACAGTAACTACAACAAAATAGTGCGATAAACAAAGTACAAGAGACAGTAGATAGTAGCAGAATTTGAAGGACAAGAAACTATGGAAGGATAAGCAAGACAACTTTCTACTATCTACTAACTTTCTACCCTAATTTGTGTCCTCCACAACCTCCCCGGACCCCCAATAACTCTGTCCACCAAGGCTAGGACAGATGAGAAGAAATCACCTTGTGTTTTTGTCTCTGCTGGGATTTGAACTTGAGACCTCATGGTTCTCAACCCACTTCATTGACCACTAGGCCACACCCATGGGTGCGGAGCCCAACATTTGACAAATCAAGAGTGAAGTATCAAAAACACACATAAATTATCCCTTTTTTATTGAGTTCCATACCTAAACTATTGGAAGTGTGAGTTTCATACCTAAACTGTCACTCATTAGTTTGAGAAACACACCTCAACTAATATGTGATACCTCAACTAATATGTGATGGTGTGTATACTACACTCTCTATTTTATTTAAACCAATAGCTTAGGTATGGAACTACACTTCCAATAGTTTAGGTATGGAACTCAAAAAAAGAGAATAGTTTAGGTGTGTTTTTGATACTTCACTCACAAATCAATAATAATATGGATGGGTCTGAAGGCCATACTAAGAAAATAGAACTTGTACATAACTCAACCCCGAAAATTAATTTGCTCCTGACCTGAGAATTGGTGAAGACTATATGAGGAGACAACAACTCATTCTCTCAACCAATATGAGACAATATTGACATTCTAACACAGATGATAAACATTAAAGCCAGCAAGTCCAAATAATGCAATCTTGGTCAGGGAACATGAATCAAACTTCATATACCAGTCATTCTCACTAGTGAATTTATACTTTCAACCAAAGATAGAAATATTAACCAAAGAATTGAAAAACTGAACAACATAGCAATCAACACGAACACAGTATCAGCTTAGCATTCTCACCTCAAGTTCTGCAGCCCCCACCACAGACAATAACAATATTTAGTCACGAATTTCATGGAGTAAATGATGCCAGACGACAAAGCCTGATCAAAAATCCCAAAATCAAATGGTGAGTCGTCCTTATTTGCAGGGCACGCATCGTTTAAAACTGAGTCACTTATGCTGCTCCAAGTATTATAACCCGTCATGTACTGATTTCCACAGTAAAGGAAATCAGTGTTGCATGTTGCATTGTGCTTACAAGCTTGCTGCCAGCATGTATCGTAGCGTTCCACAGCTAGCAGGTACCAAAAAGACCCAACAATCTGCAAAGAATACATACAAAAGGGAAGTAAAAAAACATGCCTATTGAAAGCAGAAAGAAGATCATGATCATACATTTGGACCAAAATTCTAGCCTTGTCATCTTTCCGGAGTAATAAAATAAGATGTGAGATTCAACAAAGATGAACAGATAAATGAACGATATTCACATGATCCATAAAATTGACAAATGTGCATTCATTAGGCTCATAGATCTAAAGAAGTCATTAGAACATGAGTAACAACAATATCAACAACATACCCAGTGTAACCCCACAAGTGGGGTCTGGGGAGGGTAGTGTGTACACAGACCTTACCCCTACAAGGTAAAGAGGTTGTTTCCAATAGACCCTCGGCTCAAGTAAAAGCATTACAAAGCAGTACGAAAAAAGAAAACAACAGGAGAGAAGAAGCCAAGACAAAATGCTAAAGGAAGCATGACAAAGCATACAAAAAAGGAAAAGTCACTATCACACAATAATACGATAATCGAAGTGCAACAACAACAACAACATACCCAGTATATTCCCACAAAGTGGGGTAATCGAAGTGCAAGAAACAATAAATAGTAACAGAAATGGAATAACAAGACATTCCCAAAGTAATACAATGATTACAAGTATAAAAGACTAAGCGAGACAACTCTCAACTACCTAACTAACTCTCTACCCTAATCTGTGTCCTCCATAATCATCTATCTAAAGTTATGTCCTCGGTAAGCTGGAGCTGGAGCTGCGTCACAGGACATGACTCTAACACATTCTAAATTTTCAACTTAAAATAATCAGGCCTACGCACACTGTGCAAAAATATTTTCATAAGAGAACCATCCCAAATTCTAACTCAGGAAACATCTTAAAATGTAGATAATATATGTAACAAGTGAACCATCGGTCACTGTCACCAGCAATTGAACTGGAAAACAGAGGCCTCAGCCTTTTTCCCAATCTTTTACGATAAGAATGAAAGCACTCTAGGCCTTTTGACCCTCCTTCCCCATATCTATACTTAGTTAGCCCCACTTCCCCTGCATAGACAAGGGGAAAAGAAAAAGAAGTGACACAAAAACCAACAAACAAATAGCAACAACATACCCAGTGAAATCCGACAAAGTGGGATATAGGGAGGGTAGAGTGTGCGCAGACCTTACCCCTACCTCGTGGAGGTAGAGAGGTTGTTTCCGAAAGACCCTCGGCTAAAGTGAAGCAAAGCAAAGTAGTAACGGGAAGGGCAAAAAACAAATAAAACACACAAAAATATCATAGAAAGTAAAAAAGATTGCTTGTGAGACATGATATCTAACATTTCAACAATTTGATGAGTAGCTTACATGACTAGCAAGCATGTACAATAGCAAATAGGACGCCGCACCAGCCCATGCAGTTTCAGCAAAGACACCAGTAGTTCTTTTCAGTTCCGAAGTTAAGGGAATAACTCTGACAAATCTGGGGATGTACTGAAGCAAGATGATATAAAGCAAAGCTTGCTTTGTAGCTAGGACATCAGAACCTGTTGAGCTCTGAAGGAATCTCCACACCACAATCTGCATAGATGCATCAAAAGATAAGTGAGGTAGAATCATTGTCGTCAAAGGCGCGCTTAAAGTGCGCTTAAGCCCTGAAGCGAGGCTCAAATAGAACATTTATCTTAACCTGAGGCAAGGGAAGCACAGCAAGAAAATCGATGATAAAATAGAACCGCAAGTATCTTTTAGCAATCTGTGCAGGATCTATCACAAGTTCACCCCGTCCAAAAACTCGAGATGATGGTGCAATATAAGCCGTGCGAAACTGAAGAGCCATGTGAATAAGATAGAAAACATCAATCACTGTACGTAGGGTAGTGGCTATGACAGCTAGCTTCCTATCAATCTGAAGGCAATTTGACTTATTATCAAAAACTGGAAGGTAGAAAAACAGTGGATCCACAGACACGCCTAGAATACATGATACAACAAAAAGCTTGTTCCATAACAGAAGGAATTTAGCTTGAGGGTCAAAAATCTTCTTCTCTGAAACTTTCAGATCTTCAGGAAATACAGCCCGAGAGACACCAAATCCCAGTGATCGACCAATTGATTTAAGTCCTTCGGATCCTTTTTTCACTCCTCTCTTAAAAGACCTTGACGGACTGCTAGTCGCATGGCCTGAACGTTTTAAACCCTCAATGTTGAAGCCACATGTATTTGTTGTTAGTGACGCGGAAGGAGAGGATAGTCTGGAATCCAAGTCATCCAACCTAAACCAAAATGTGAAGAAGCACTATTAGATGCCCAAAAGAAGCTAAGATAATCAGGGAAGAACAATCAACAGTGACAAAACTCTAATAATTGCACTGTTAATGTTAATCCTTATTCATACTTAAATTGCTTCATTGTCTTTAACTACTAGCCCTGAGAATCCTTCAAATATGTCAAATATAATACTCCCTCTGTTTCAATTTTTTGCCTGGTTTTGACTTGGCACAGAGTTTTAAAAAGTAAAGCCGACTTTCGAATCTTATGGTCTTAACCTAAAGATATGTAGATTGTACCAAAATGTCCTTTAATCTTGTGGTCTTAAACATGTCATGTGAAAAGTTAGAATTAAAGAGTTGGCAAAAAAAAGAGGCATTCTTTTTTAGACGGACTAAAAAGGAAAGCAAGACAAACAAATTGAAACAGGGGGAGTAGTAAAAGCCTAGAAATAATCATGTAAGCCAATAAGAATAAAGGTATTATGTAGACCAAACCATATATGTCCCACCGCTTTTTCAATAGCTAGCACATGAAATCCCACCCATTCCCTCGGTAGTTCACCTGTTGTTTCATGTCACACAGTCATCAAGCATCGGCATAACCAATTCATCCAATCACCCTTGATCTTCGGAAGCATTCATACCAAATTAATGTGAGATATGGTATATAGTAAGGAATTAATCTCCTTATCCAACAAATTAAGATGAAATAACAAATTAATTCCTTTTCTTTTGAAAACAGTAGTGTCCAGGGCCAGCTTGTGTGCACCTCGATTAATTCCATGGGATACTTGCTACCTCCCACCAACAACAAGTACCAGGTAACTCTACCCACCAAGCCTTAGACAGATGGGAAGAAATCACCTAGTGTTTTGTCTCTGCTGGGATTTGAACCTGAGACCTCATGGTTCTCCTCCCACTTCATTGACCACTAAGTCATACCCTTAGGTGCATAAACTAACTCATTTCACTAGTATTATGCCTAACTTAACTTCCGAGAGTAGGTAAAAGATAGAAGTGAAAGACAAGATACTTAGACTCAGAAGATGAGATAAAGGAAAATCAAGTGAAAAGAAAAGCAAATTAATAACCTTAAAGGAGAATAAATTCTAGTACCTTACAAACTTCTCTCGCTGCCCCCCAAGATATTGGGACTTGGAACCACAGTCGAACATCTTGTGCTGTCAAACACATATACAGTCACTGCAGCAGGTCACTGCAGCAGACATAACAATTCAAGTAGAGATTAGAGAATACGCTACAGAGGGGAGTAGAAGTTTGAAAATGTATGAGAGAGAGCAATGTCTCTTGGCGTTTGTGTAATATTTACTATACATCATAGCCTTCTTCGCAATGATTTCTAATACCATTGATTAGGGGACTCTAATCCCATTGACAATGTGACACCAACCCTGATTCTGTGAATAATGGAATGTGACTTTCTTATTCTAGTTCCTCTGTAGGGTAGTAATAATTACATGATTAAAATCGTTGGATAAGTACTCAAAACCTTGTGACCATCCACCACTTTATGCCACAAAAAGTCCAAAACATTAAAACAACTGCTGGCTGGACGCCTTGCATCTTATATTTTTATTCAATTTCAACAAAACCAGCTGTAGATGAAAATGCGCGAAATTTGTTTCCCACGTGGAAATTTTGGAAAAAGAACATAACAAGTTTATGTAAGGACCAGTTTTATTTTCTTTTGCCAAAAAATGAGAACAGCCAAATTAGGACAAGTTTAGATTAATGAAGAAGGTAATTTGAACAAATTTTTTTCCAACATGAACAATTTACTTATGTATTTGTGCTTAACAATTCCACCTAGCAAATTTATACTTCTCTTTTAGTTTGTCCTTGTTTTTTTGGGGGGGAGGATGGATAGATGATGGGATATGGGTTAGCCATCATGGATATGAAGACCGTCAACTAGATTCTAAGTGCTTTGAGACTTTAGAGGATCAATGAAAGACGCATGGAAAGTCTACAACATACTAAAGTGGAGATTTAAGCATAGGCGGCTACATTTTAAATAGCTGATTGGTTAGGCAAAGTAATTTCCTTTTTTTCCTTGTTTTTAGTTCAAGGGTATTATTGTAACTAGCTTAGGTCATTTTATCTAAAACTCCCTCCGTTTTAATTTGTTTGTCCGATTTTGACTTGGTTCTTTAATCTTGTGGTCTTAACCATGCCACGTGGAAAGTTGGAATTAAAGAGTTGCCATAAAAGGAAAGCGGCATTCTTTTTGAACCGGACTAAAAAGGAAAGCAAGACAAACAAATTGAAACGGAAGGAGTATTATAAATAGTAGAAACTAGGGTTTAGTTCATTAGTTAGTTTTTGGATGAACATTTGATGTTTAGGCTCCTTTTGTGAGTCTTGCGAAAGACCCTCTTGATTACTTGGGTAAGCATTCCCTTATATGAGTTTAATTTCCGTTCTCCCTTTATTACAATCATTTGATTGAATGCTTAATTTTTACTTTCACTTTGACTAAATCCTTTCTAGCTTCTATCTCTCTTAATTTCTATCTATTCTCCCTATTTTCTATCTAGCGTTGATTGTTGATGTGATATCTTGAGTCTCATATCACATCAATAGAGGGGATGGCAAGAGGCAATCTTGTTATTAAACCTCTCTATTGTCAGTCTCATAACCATGGCTAGGTTAAATAGGGAGGCAATCTGCAAGACAAAGTTACGGAAAGTCGGAGACTCTCCCACTGATTGAAGAATCACTCTGAATGTCTTACCTTGTATGTTGAGATGGTTCATACTGATAAAAATACTTGGTTATATCCATGTGATTGATTCTTTAGAAAGTCACGCGCTAAAACATCTAATCCCCACTTTCACAGAAGTTGCCGTATATGACTAGAGTTTCTGCAGTCAAGGAAATAGTCTTGGCTCCAATTATGTTAACCACTTAATCTGAGTTCTAAATAGTCAATAATAGCATCAAGCCAAGAGGTCAAGTTTTCTATATTTATATCCATTTGTACCTTAAGCCTCAAAGTTACTACTTCACAGTGCGGTAAAGCTGCTAGAAGTTAGACTCTTGGAAATTAAACCAACATAGCCATTGCAATAAGTGTACAAACTTCAAGCGGAAGAAAAAAAGGGTCTGCATTCTGGAAATAGCAGTAGCAATTTCAAGACGCAAAATCTCTAGATACTAGCTCAAATACCCGATAACTAAAATCGCTCACCCTACCCACAACACCACCACCACACACACACACACACACCCCTCTCCCATGGGCGGATGCACCTTAGGCAAAGGGTGACCTGGTGCACACTCCTCGCCAGAAAATTATGTAGCGCACAGAGGTTAAATATTAGCTATTACGAGTGTTAATTTAATTAAAAAAATTTCACACCCTTAACACAACTGAGAAGAAAATTTGCGCAGCCTTCGACAAACAACCGACTTCTCCTCCTACCCTCTTAAATTATTTTTTACAGAAATGATCCAAATTTGAACTAAATTCTAAATCTCAATATCATTTCAACAAATAATAAAAATTTCAGAATAATTTCAGCAGACTCATAATGTTGACTGATTCCAGATGAATCCCATTGTTCCAATCCCATGATTCTAACATCAAGAAAACAAAATCCTTCTCATCTCTAAACTAAACAACACATCCCCTTTGAATGTAACACATCAAGATTGAATTTTTAGTCAACCCCTTTAAGATTTAATCCATCAAGATTGAATTTTTAAGCTTTATTGACTACTTTCAGATCAAATTTTGCAAAATTAGTCCAAGAAACAAACAGATTATAGCATAATAAACAAATATGAAACCACAGTAAATAATTAAAATATATATATATATATATATATTGAGTATAGATCAGAGAAAAATGGACTTACAGTGAGAGGTCTTGAGAAATTAATTCATGGAGAAGAAGAAGAAGAAGAAAATTGTGGGGTGTTTATGTGGGGTGGTGGGGTTAAGAAGTAGTCAAAATAGACATATGAATGTACTTAAAGTGAGCAACAGAAAAACGTAAGTAGTAATTGACAGACTGGGGAAATGTTGGTAAAAATGACAGCTCCCCCCCCCCCCCCAAATCCCCCACCCACCCACCCACCCCCACCCCACCCCCCACCAAATTAAAAACTCCTGCTATATTTTCATTTTTCCTTTATATTTTCGTAAACTTTCTATAACAGTGTAGTTTGTTCGTATATTATTTTTTTTTGGTTGTTATTGTGTTATAAATTATAATAACAATAATATATTTAATACTATAATTTTATAAGTTGAGTCTAGAGAGAATAAGATGTATACAGATCTTATCTTTACCTTTGTGAGGTAGAGAGGTCGTTTCTGATACACTTCGATAAGTGAATGTTGCTATAAAAAGAATTATTATTATTTTTTAAGTTAGGAGTACTTAACATCTGAGCAATTTCTTCTTGTCAAAAAAAATAAATATATATATATATATAACATGACATGAAAAATCAATTCCGTATAAAAACATGATTTTTATAATAAAATATAGTATATTATAGAGAATGATTATAATAAATAGGTTTGTTTGTTTGTAATTGATAAGCATTTAATTAATTTTATAAATAAATAGTTATGAGTGTGGATAAAATATTGAAATCACTAATAAGTACGTAACTAGTATGTTATTGTTGAGTTAGAATATCGCAAACAATGTCATTTAAATAATGTTCTTTTGATAAAATGATTAAAATATGCTCATATTAAAATTATAAAAATAACTTTGTGAGGAAAAAGTTGAACGATGCATATGGAATAAAAAGAAAGTTAGAAGTTCGTTAAAAGCATATGGAACAGAAAGAAAGTCAGAAGTTTGTTAAAAGGTAATTTGAAAATTTTAAAAAATATTGAGGTAAAATAGCAAAAAAATTGATCAAACTAAAAGTATTTACAAAATAAAAAACCCATTAGTGATGACCAATTTATTATTGATTTTGACTTATAAACACTTTAAAAGGGTTATTTGGTTCAAAATCATATTACAGGATAAAAAGTTTTCTACAAAGACAATTTATATCCAATGAGACTCAAATTTGAAACCTCTTTAGTTAAAGATGAACGAGAAAATGATTATATATATATTTATCTAGTGCATAAATACTTAATGTCATGTTAGGTTACATATGGATGATTATTAAATAAATTAATTAGCCTGCAATTGCCTTTTGAGTAATTTGGTTTGTGTCAATATTGTTACATCGTTCATGCATA
Source organism: Jaltomata sinuosa (assembly GCA_003996215.1). Classification (NCBI taxonomy): domain Eukaryota; kingdom Viridiplantae; phylum Streptophyta; class Magnoliopsida; order Solanales; family Solanaceae; genus Jaltomata; species Jaltomata sinuosa. The sequence goes on along the minus strand of QJPP01000617.1, from coordinate 759,519 downwards.
AAAGTTAAAACTTATTGAAATATGGCATTCAAATTAAGTTCTGAATTAGTGGATGTTATCAAAGAGAGTGGCGATGTCATACGCAAAAAAAGAAGAGATTCCCCAAACATCTGACTGCATTTTTCAACTGAAATAGAATATTACTACCGAAATTGAATTGTACATCCAGAATAGTTCTAAGAAGACATGATCCCAGGTCGATACTTGACATGTACCCTCTTTCCCCGTTCACATTTTTTTTAATCAATGAATAGATCTCTTTACTTATATGACTTAGATGTCTCATATTTCTCGAAAAAGTTATTCAATTCAAGATTTAGTATGAGATCGATTATCTCGATGAGATTGATATTCCAATCTTTCTTCTGAGAACGTATTGATTTGACCTCATAAGTGGGATCAAGCATGTTACTACTAGAAACAGAATCCTAATTATTTCAAAGCAACTAGAAAGAGATTTTTTGACCAGAAAGAATTTAATTCAACCGATGGGAGTGAACAAGGGAGAAGCCAATATAGTAGATATGGGTCTGACAGAATCATTAACTTCGGCTCAGATCTTATATTTGTGTTAATATGTACAAATAATCTATTTCACTAAGTAAATAATTATGATTGAAATTTTATATATTAAAAATTCTGGATCCAAATTTTATTTATTAAAAATTCTGAATCCGTCTCTGAAATGAGATGCTAAAGTTGGGGCTTATGATAAGATTCATGTTTGTTGGCCAGATTTGGGTCCAGTTAAGTTAGAGGGAAACATGTACATGATTATTAAATAGATAGGATAATGTCCATATAATTATAAGGTATAGTATATTAATAGTAAAATAATCATGTTGCAGTCTGAGGATCTGATTATGATAAAAATAATTAGATATTAAAGATCTGGACATATAGAATTATTTTTTAAAATCTTTTTTTTCGGGGGAAGGACAGCATCTAAATCATCTTTGGCGCACCTCAACTAATTCCACGAGATGCCGTCCACCTCCCACCAGCAACAGAATCCAGGTAACTCTTTCCACCAAGACTAAGACACTCTTTCCACCAAGACTAAGACGGTGAGATTTGAACATGAGACCTCATGTTCTCAACCCACCTCATTGATGACTAGGCTACACCCTTGGGTGCAAGACGGTGTTTAGGATGACAACTACCTATCTTTCCGCGCCCCTACCCTCACCCCCCAAAAGAGCCAAAAGGAAAAAAGAGTGCAAGTTCTAAAGAGTGCAAGTTCTACGCGCTAACAATATAATTTCTTTTACTTTATTAGCGCAATACTATAAAACTCACTTGCAACATCAGTGCATAGAACAAAAAACTCAGATGAACAATATTAGTAGTAGCCCTATACAATTGAGTAATGGCACAAAAAAGGCAACCTTCTGATGTAATGGCAATTGAGAAGAGCCTGCTGCCAATTCCAACAAAAGAGGACAAAGCCAATGTTCATCTTTCAACTCTGAATAGATCTTTTTTTTTTTGGATGAAGTTCGAATAGATCTCTCAGTTGATTGATACAAATATCGTCCAGGCGTATGAGTATACAGAACCAGGTTCATATCCTTTAGCCTGAATGAAACTGCTCTCGATTGTTGACGAGTTCGTTCTGCAAAAGAGGGAATAGCAGCATTTCAGGTGATAATGACCAAGGTAATAAAAGAGTCTTGATATTACCTATGTTGCTCGGTCTCTTCAAAAATATTGACAGGTGCATGCTGGATCCTCCATCAGTGGTGTGCATTTTTGGAGGATCCGACAGGGGTGCAACAACATTTTTGGAGAGTCATCCGACAGTTTAAACAGTCATATTTGAGAAGGGCGTGGTTGGCAGTAGAACAATTCGTTTACTCCCAGGCAAAATCAGAACATCCAACACAGAGAACCAACACAATGTAGTAGAGTGTAGACAACACAAGTAAAAACAAATAATATATTGGCATCACATGAACGACTGCAAACCAAAAAAGAGAAGCAAGACCTCCATACGTTTCTCATCTTTCCCCCCCTCTTTCCTCCCCAAAATACCCAGTGCACGGGTTGAACTAGAAATTCAAGGGGGTGAAGCAACTGCATTTCCAGTTCGTTTTATTTTTCAGTTCAAATTTTGTCAAGTGTGTGCTTACTGTGGATGAGAAGCATAATGATGACATCATTGGAAACATGTTTCTGTAAATGTAGGCTTGAAACAGAGGGAGAGCAATCATTTGAAAAAATTGAACTTTTATCTTGTAACCTCATTCTGAGTTGATAAAAATATATGTAGAAACATGATGCTGTCAAGAAAGGTATAGATCCAGGTGAAACATTTTCGTATTGCAAAAATATTAAAGGACAGAAGCTCAACTATAGGAGGACAAACTGCTAGGAAAGCATACCTGTATGCACATATTCCCTGAATCCTTACTTTCGATGCTTAGGTGAAAAAGTAAACGAAAGTACATGTCAAATAGATCCCTCAGCCTTGATGAATGAGCACATCCTTTATCACATTCCTGGCTTCGCTACACAGCACATCTGAATCATTACCTTTTAAAGGCTTGTGGACAACAACTTTAACTGATCCTGGATATACTCTACCCTCCAGCCCTGCTGGCATTATTCTGCCTGTTCCGCTAATAGTAATTGGAACCACAGGCACTCCGGTTTTAGCAGCAATTTTAAAGGCACCTTTCTGCACCACCAGCAAGAAAAAAAAAGAGCTAAACAGAAGGCCAGTACACCTTTTGCTAGGTGTATTTGCAATAAATTCCTGTAATCAATGACCCGAAAAAAGGAATACCAGAATATGGTACCATGCATAGATTATGGCCTTATGCATAACAGCTAAGGCATCAAGGCCTTCAAAAACACTTTCGACATCAATTACAGGTCTACACTTGGTTTTTTTCAAAAGATCTCTTTGCCACTATTACTTCTATACAAGCTGAAATCCCTATGCAAACACACCAGATGGAAAAGGAGGAGGGGGACAAAGACATATCTGAAGATAATATTTCTATTCCAACAACAAGCTACCTAGTGAATTGGAAACTTTCTGAAAGCGTATGCTGTTTTCCTCTTCTTCTTTTTTGGGTGTGTGTGGGGGGGGGGGGGGCGCCGGTCGCGGGGAGGTGAGGTTGGGATGGGGGAGTAGATGGAAGGGAGAGAGGGAACATAAGTTGTTTGGACATAGACCTTACCTTGAAAGGGCCTAACTTCCCATCTTTACTCCGAGTACCCTCGGGGAAGAAAAAGACTGATGCCCCCTTATTGACTAGATCTATGCAACGCTTGAAACATTCCTGAATTCATAAAAGCTAATAAGAAAGTAGAAATTACAAACCTTGCAATAGGATTCAAACCCATTTAAAAAATGTTAGAATTGTTGACATACAATGAATAACTTAAAAGACTCAGTATTGCTATGAGGATATTTGTCATTAATCACATCAAAAGAAAAAATACCAATTGACTTCTGCTGTCCATGCGCCTTAATGGAATCAGACCCATCAGATACATGGCCCATCCAATAATAGGAATTAGGAAAATCGCAGTCTTGCTGATGAACTTGAAGCTTCTCCCAAGAGTAAGTAATGTATATATATCCAGAAAGCTCTGATGGTTGGACACATATACTGCAGGAATATCTGGAGAAGGAAGATTCTCCAAGCCCTCAAACTCGACTCTATAAAATGGAGTAATGGTCAAGGTTGCCCATGTCTTGGCAACAAGATGGTGAGCCTTTCTGCGGTATCGATCAAACAACAGTACAAAAGGATGTTGCACAAGCATGAGCACGAACAAAAAGATGGCAGAGAAAGCAGTGACAGCATAAAAGCAAATCGCTCGTACTTTTGACTGCAACTCTAGTTCTGTAAAAGACAAGGCGTATCTCTGTAAAAGCGAGTCCAAGTGAATAAAAGAGATGGTAAAACAATTTCGAAATGCACCTGACAATGGATAAGCAGCACCAGCTGAGCTAGTATTAGCAAGTTCGGACCTAGCAATAATGTGTCTCAATGATCTAGATTGTCTATAAAAGCTATTATTTCCATAACCGATATTATACTTCTTTTGTTGGGGGAAAGAGTGAAGGGAGACACATGCTTGTCTACTTGTGCCAAAAGTTGTACTGCCTGGGACGGCGTCTGCAGGAAACAAGCAAAGTCAATTAGGAGACCACTGGCTGTTCAACCGCCAGCTTGACTGATACAGATTAGCAAATAAAAACCGAATAACTATTCAACATCAAATACACAAATAGGACAAAGAGCATGTGGGGAAAGCCCAATTGAATAATCCATCTACGAAATCAAGACTCATTTTGAAAACCAATCAAGTGAACAAAAGCAGAGTCAGTTTCTTCCAATTGTCTGAAAATAGAAGCGACCAAGCAAAAGAAAATTGATATCCGACCGAGTATATTAGCCCAAGACTAGAACCAACATTACTCTTCTTCTTTTTTCTGATTAATAACCTTCCTTTTCTCCTCAAACCAAACAAGACAAAATTTTAAGGTGGTATTTGTTTCTGTTTTGCAAAAACTAAGTTTGGATTTCTTTCCAGTTTTTGCAAAAACTATTTTATCTGATGGATTTTTTGCAAGTCATAAGCTTAGCTGGGACCACTCTCCATGAACTACAGAAGTTATCTCCTTTTCTACGACCTAAATACCAAAAGTAGGAGTAAACAATCTGACAAGGACCCAATTTCAGACATAGTAGTTCTAGCATTCCTTAGGGGATGGGACCTATATGAACCCACAAATTCAGTTTTGAATCTTCAGAAAAGGGACTAGATGCTTTGTCTCGGAGTCACTTAGAATGATTAGGGCACCAACTAGATCACATGGCCAAAAATAGTTTTACGCGGAACTTTAGCTATTTTGCATTTTGATTTGTTCATGATGTAAAGTTACTCATGAGATTCATTCTACAGGAAAACAATATTTGACTAAAAAAACTTACAAACTTTTGTATTCCTCCAGACTGATTGCCTTAAAGACGAACAACAGGAGTAGTTTCCATGGCTAGCAGTCAATTGCTGAAATAAAATGTCGATAACAAAGTCAATTAGAGCAGTAGAATGATATTCTCTTGTTCATTTATAAAGTTCTACACCTCTCTTGTGCTGGCACATACAAATAAAACAGGAGACTGAAGTTAGGCACAGAAAAGAGTAACCTCGCTTTTGAATGAAAACAAATTGTCAACTAGTGCAGTCACAGTAAATTTGATCTATCGATTTATTCTTTCCCCTTTACAGAGTCATGTGCAGAGGGATCTACTCAGCTTTCTGAAGAAATGGCAGCTATGATCTCTTAGGCAGCTTTATCATAGATGTTCTCAAACATGGTAAAAGGACTGACAATGGTTGCTAGTAGAAGCGACAATGATGTACCATCACAAAAGGCTTCTCTTCAACGTTTTAAGCTTCAGACAGGTCTCCACAAACAACAACAAGAGAGAATACAACGGTTTTGTCTTCAGATGGAAATACATAAGGGGTGGAGAAGGTGCCAGATTTTGCAGAAGATAAAGGGACAAAGAAAGACTTCAAGAGCCTAATAGCTTGAATTTGTTTTGGTGAATGCTTTAAGCGAAACAAAATGTGTAATGCACAAAATCCTATTCCTAAACAATACATGTTTCTCTTATCCATCAATAATGCCAAATGTTTAGGAATCAAGCTCGAGCATGAAAGCCACTTGAGCATGCCGTTGCTCAAATCCCCGGGCAGCTATAGTAGCAATGCTGCAGTTTACGTACTTAAGTATTTTACAAATTGTAAAATAATATGTCAGAAATTCTGAAGCTTCTGGATTTTACAAGTATAAGATCACATGCTAGCATTCCATGAAGCCTACATAGAATTCCTTCTTTTTTTCTCTCCTTTTCTCCGAGTATGTGAACTGGAAAGAAGGAAGCCACAGGAAATTAGCTGGATTCAGCATGAATCATGCAGTAAAATAAACAGAGTAGCTAATAATAATATCATTGCACTCCCTCTTGTTTCACAAAAATGATAAATACCATTTGCAGGAAATGATTGGATTCACCATAAACAAAGTAACTTTATAGCCACGGACATCAACAGTGTGTGTGTTAAACTTGGATATTGGTGACGTGCCTTAAACATATTTTTCCCTCTATTACAAATTAGCTTTTCTACATTCCTTTGTGTTGCGAGACATCATCCCCTTGTTCCCAATTAGATACATTTAAGACATGTTATTACCCAAAAAAAGAAAAGAACTAGAATGAGACACTTTTACAACTAAATAAATTCTTCAAGAAGCTAATTTTATCTTCAACGACGCTCACCCCCCTCCCCCCTTCTTTTTCCTGTAAATGAATAAGCAGCACAATAACAGAAGCCAAGGGAAAAGCTAAAATGTAGTTGTCTTGTATCAACTAAAACCAAAAGGTGCCACATAAATTGGCACTTTTAAATATCAACTAAATTCACAAAATTGAAACACAATACACTGACAAAAAGTAAATCATTGCTCTATCAAATAAGCTCAAACAAAATCAATAAAAAAAATACTAATAAGGAATAAGAAAAAATTACTGGATGCAGAGATGGCGACAGCCATAACAATAACTTCCCTTCCTTCTTCCCTTAAAAAAAACTCGTTTGAATCTCGAAATCTAAAATGTGCCATATAAATTGGGACAGAGGCAGTAATATTTCACCGGAAACAACGGAATTTCAAATATCAACTAAATTCACAAAATGAAAACACAGTACACTGACAAAAAGTAAATCATTGCTCTATCAAAATCGAAAATTACTAATACGGAATAAGAAATTAATAATTCACCTGAAACAACAGAATTTCAAATATCTAACTAAATCCACAAAATTAAAACACACAGTACACTGACAAAAAGTAAGTCATTGCCCTATCAAATAAGCTCAAACAAAATCAATTAAAAAAAATTACTAATAAGGAATAAGAAATTACTCGATGCAGAGATGGCGATAGCGATAACTTCCCTTCCTTCTTCCCTAAAAAACAAAAAATAAAAAAAATCAAATCACGATGTGGATCAGAAGAAGCTACACATGATTTTACAACGCATTTACGCATTACACGAGCTATAATAAATATAAAAAAATCAGAAAAAAAAAATTGAAAAAAATAATAGAGAGAGTGAATTACAGGAATGGAGAGGAGGTGATTGAAGGAAGTGAAAATTGTTGAATATTGAGTGATGAGATACTTCCATAGTATTCTTCTTCGTCGGAGTTAAACGGCGGCGAGCATCGGAGAAATTTTGAGAATCGGAAAATGAACGGTGTTTGTTGGGAATAGTGATTTTGGACATGAGCCTTTGGAGTTGGTGATTTATGCAATTGGATTACCATCAAAAATAACTGTCTCGGTGTCGTGATTTTTAAAAATAGTTATCTCAAAATATTTATATTACTTCATATAATATTTTTTTAAAAAAAATTAATTATTTTGTGAAGGATGCAAATTAGAATAGAAAGTTAGTAGGTAGGCGTATTTTTATCTTGTTTATCCGACTAGTAGTTATAGTGCTACGCTTGTAATTTCTTGTCCTTGGATTTCTCGTAGTATTATTTTGTGGTACTGTTACTCTGTTTCTATCTGTTATTTGTTAGTACTAGCTATTATCTCTTGTACTTTTATTAAGTTTTTTTCTAGACTGTTTTTGTCTTAAGCCGGAGGTCTATCGAAAACAGCCTCCCTACCTCACCTCTGAGGTAGAGGTATGGACTGCGTACATTCTATCCTCCTCAGGCCCCACGTTGTGAGAATACACTGAGTATGTTGTTGTAATTATTATTTCTTCATTTTATCTTCTGTTTTAATTTATTTATTTAATTTTAATTTGGTAAAATCTAAATAAATAAAAAAAGAGTAAATAGTGTAATAAAGAATTGTTCATAACAAGCACTTTACTTCCCTAGTGGATCTAAAGTTAATTTATTGAATGATCATTTAAGATATAAAAATTGCTTAGTATAAATAAAAGCATTAGTATTTGTTTTGTATAAATAGAAGCACTAGTATTTTTCTCACTACCACACAAACTTAACTAGTAAATGAAAAACACCAATATTGACATAAAATGTATGGGGTAAAATTGGCCTGAGAACACGTGACATCAGGAGGAGCAACCTATCGCCGCATAAAAGAAGCACTTAACCTCGAGAGGTGCTTCCGATATAACTGCGATAGAGAACGTCTTCTCGTGTAGATTGAGACTCGGTGGCTAATTATCACTCACAGTGATATGGCGCAAGGAACAAATAAGAGACAGACTTGTCAGATTAATTACTCAGGTGCACGGATGAACTCCTACGGAGTTGAGTAGCACAAGAATATTAGCTGATGTAGCCCACAACGGACAGAACGCGTGGCACAAGGACATAGGTCTAGGTACTATAAGGCTCGAGTGGCACATTTTAATTGTCCAAGGTCTAATGTTGTGATCTATAAATAGTTATTTTATCTCACTTGTAAAGGCATACGTGGCTCACCTCTCTCACTCAATACAATACAATAGTTTCTTAGTCTCCGAGCATTTTTCTCGTCTATGTTGTGTCTTGATTTTGTTGTAGCTCACATAGTTGGAAGGAACTCTCGAAAACGTTTGGATCCATCTCAAACACACTTAGATTTAATTTGTTTCCCTTACGTGGTTTATCTTGATTATACCATACATTATGTGTTTTCATTATTTTGTAGTAATCAAATAGCTAGTAAATCGAATCAAAAACAAGGTTAATCGTAACACATGCTCTTGACCTGCCTACAAATTCAATTGTACCAAATCTAGAATAAATAATAAATGATCCCTTAAGTTTGGGAGTACGTCTAATATTATCCTATAAATATACTTTTGTTCATATGAAATCCTTTAAATTTATTAGAACTAAGCATTTTTAATCTTATGTTAACACTGGTACAGCCACGAAGACTAGAGTTAGATTCTTCTTGTGTATGTATTTCCAAGTTATCTTTGATATGATAAATATAGTAAATTGAACCTCGTTCATTAATTCACTCTGATATTTTTATACTCGTCTCGTCAAATTATTAAGTTTAATATCAATTATTGAGTAAATTAACCATTTTTCATTTTTTAATCCTTCCAAGGAAACAAAAGAAAGATTTTTCTGTAACTTCACAATTTCTAAACCCCCTTTATTTATGTCAAATAGTCCAGGGAAAAACTTGTATAGACGAAATAGAAAGATTTCAATCTCCCATGTAAAGAACTGTTACAATATAATAATAAAGAAATTAGTAAATTCAAATAAAATAAACTAGGTCTAATGTTAAATATCATTTATTTTTTAGTATATATTACTTACACTATTATAAATCGTGACATGCACGATACACCAAGGAATTATTACCTTGTAAAACAAAAACTACAAAAAAAAAAAAATTGAAAATTGAAAATCTTAAACAGTTACCATGCACGTAACTGACCAAACTACCCAAATTAAAAGAAACTTGAATACGTAACACCTAGGAAATTACGTATCAAGAAACTTAATTTACACCGATGATGTAAAAATTTGTTACAATATCAATATAATGTATATAATTAGCGACGAGGACGAGTGTGTTCTGGATTAGAAGTTCCTGTGACGACTCTAGCAACATCCATGGCACTCGCCTCGGGCTTTTTCTTGGAATACAAGGTGAAATACGCGATCGATATTACCACGGCAAAGCCGCCAACAACGGCTTTGGCCGGGGAAATCGGCATCCTACGTGTCTGGTTGAGCACTTCCGTGTTCATGTGGCCCGGTGAAGGCAACTTTGGTGACGTCTGGTTTCCAGCGGTCGCGGCTGTCGCGGCCCTGGAAACCTGTTGCCCCATTGGGGGTGGCGGTGCCGTCATACCGGGCCCCTTAATGGTGGTGTGTGGCTGCCCTGGTGACGGCGCCGCCCTTACTCCGGCTGACTTCATGTTTTCTTGTCCAACCATTTTTTGTTTTTAACTAAAATTTTCTTTTTTTATTATTGAAAAATTGATTATTATTTTTTAGTGACTTTTGGATGTGTTTAGGAGTATAAATAGTGGATTTGTGAGGTTGAATTCTTTGTGAGAGCATTAAAATAGGATTTGTTGAAGACTTTTGGCCTAACCTTTTTCATAGTGTACTTAGTGGTTTTCAACATGGAAAGACCCCAAAAAATAGAAAGGAAATGAGAGGCCAACTAAAATATAGTGATCTTATTGTATTGTTGTTATAAACAAAAAATAATTGTATAGTTGTGAAAGTTGTATACTTATTAATTAGCAGTCCCATAGTTATTCTAAAAATAAACTTCATTATTTAGTGTTATAAAAGCTGAAGTTGTGTTTGGAGTTTGGACACATTTCGATTGGAAAAAGGGTTAGAAGTTTTGTGAATAGTTTTAAAAAACGCTTGAAAAACTAGTCAAAATAATTTTTTAAATTTTAAAAACCATCCAAACAATTTTTTTAATATGTTTTTGTAAAAAAAAAAAAACGGAAAATTTTTATGTCGAAACGGGCTCTTAGACTTGCATTTCCAATTATATATTCATAAAATTGCAGGTTTTGATTGTTCGAACTTATGCCTAGTAGTGAAAGTTTTTCACGCAATAAATATGAATTTGATTCTCATTGTTTCCTTCCTCTCTAGTCTCCCCATCTTCTTCCTCTTCTCTCTATGTAATAAAAATATTTCAGTCATATATGACTGAGGCGTAAACATACATGAAAAAATTTAGACATATATGACTGAAAGTTTACTTAATTTTTGTATGTACTCCAGTCAAAAATATTCGAACTTTTACTTTTGCAAGCCATATTAAACTACTTTCACAATGCCACCCTCTTAGACGCGAATATCTGAAGTTATCAAGTTTAAGACGTGACTATCTGACCTTTCGCCCAAAACGGAAAAATTGCAATAAATAAATAAATTATGAAGCGAGTACTAATTAAAGGATAAACTACATAAAGAGATTACCATATTTACTAACTCTCCCACTACTTTATTTTAATTACTTAATATACCACATATTAATCAAAAAATCTGTCGGATACATCGCCTCACCTCGGATACATCCCAACCCTTGGATACATGTTGTAACCCCTCTGATACATGCGGGATGCCGATGTATCACAGAAGTAAAACCAAAGATGCCGATGTATCCGAGTGGTTTGGGATGTATCCGATGGGATTGAGATGTGTCTGAGTGGTTTGGAATGTATACCGACGGGATTGTGATGGAAAAAAGAGTAATTAACTCCTAAACATGTGTGTTTTATGTAAGTTACCCAAAATAACCCCTAATTAAATGACGATCCCAAAAATGGATATTCAGAACAGCCCAAAAGCTCGGCCCATAAACAGGCCCATTAAGCCATTGGATCACACAATAATTTCAGGCCCATTAAAAGACAAGAACATTATCTAGTACCAGTAGTTTGTACAGTAGTACTTTTATTGTGCTCCCTGTTCTTCTTCTTGTTGAAGTTCCAAAGCTCCACAAAATTTTCAATGAAATCTTCACCCAAGTGATTTAAGGTAACATCCAAAACTTCCCTTAATGTTAATTTCAATTTTTTAATTTTTTTTTTTCTCTTTTTGTTGTATTTTACTTTTGGTGACACCATTTTTGGAGCTATAATTTAATTGGGATATGACTTTTTTCGGATATTTTTGAGGCATTTGGATAAATTTAGTTCATGGGTTTTTGTTTTCTTGATTGAAATTCAGTTTAATATGAATAAAAATCTTGTATAGGAGAAGTTCATTTTGTGTATTAAATTATAATGGTTGTTTGATGAATGCATATAGTACTCCCTCCGTTCACTTTTACTTGTCCACTATGCTAAAGGCCCGTTTGGCCATGAAGATTGTGAAATTTAGAAAACATAATTTTTATTTTCAAAGTAAAAAATGTTATTTCGAAATTGGAGTTATGTTTGGTCGTGAATACAAATTGAAGTTGTTTGTGGATATTTGTAAGTGATTTGGAGGGGGAAAAGGTGAAAACAACTTTTTGATGTTTTTCAAATATTTTCCAAATTTTGTGACCAAACATGATTTCGGAATCGAACTCCGGAAAAAAGTAAAATATTTCACGGCCAAACGGCCACTAAAACATAGATGTTCACTTTTGCTTGTTTAGTTTAGTAAATCAAGAGACAATTTAATATTGTGTACCTATTTTACTAATCATTTATCAACATTTAGATGGCTTGTAATAATTAGGGGTGATATAGTAAAACTACCATTTTGTTTGTTGCTTCTTAAGGAATAAGGGGTGTGCCAAGTCAAACATGGACAAGTAAACATTGACGGAGGGAGTATAATTTTTCTTTTCTAATTCTAAAATATCTCAATGGGATTATATTATTATTGCAGCTTTTGAATTATGAATAACATTTATAATTAGTGCTCTCTATCTGCTACCAATACCATGGTTGGTTAGGGAGAGTTATATGTGAATGAGTAGTTTACTAGTTTAGTTTGCCTTGATGAGTTGTTGCAGCTTACTTTATTTTTAGCATGACTTCTTCATGAATGTATTTCCTTTTAATACTTGATGTTGACATGCTTTACTTGAGCCGAGACTCTATCGGAAACAGCCTCTCTACCTTCACAAGGTAGGGGTAAGGCTGTGTCCGCACCACCCTCCTCAGACCCCACTTGTGGGATTAAACTGCGTATTGTTGTTGCTGTGAGTTGTTGAAGCTTGTGTTCTGCTTTAAGGAGGATAATTATGACTTAGCTCATGTAGTTCAGGTGGCTAGATTTTATTTCTTTTAGTCTCTCCCTTTTACAAATTAAATTGTGGCTAGCTTGAGTTGGTTCAAGCTTAATTCAGACAGATTTTGAGGATTTGCATTGGTAAACCGTAAGGGGGGGAGGGGGCGGGGGGTGTAAGGTCTGCATACTCTCCCCATACACCACTTGTAGAACTACATTGGGTATGTTGTTGTTGTTGCCTTGGTAATCCGTAAGCGATACTAGGATTTAAAGTTAGACGTGAATGTTCTAGTACATACAAAATGGCGTGTTTGCGAAGACAACATCAAGACTTATGTAAACTTCTTTAGTTATCTAAGTCAAGTTTATTATATGAATGGGAACCGTATGACACAAACACAATATATGTTATTGCCAAAAGCAAGTGTAATTTGTCCTTATGCCTTCACCAAACAAGAGTATGGTGTGAGCCTAACTAGTGTTCTGTTTGCAGGAATGGATTGTGGCTGTCTACACTCCCAACTCACTACCACAGTTTTAGTGCACTGCAAAGGGAGAAGTCAACCACCTAAATTCAGAATTTTGAGATGCAATCCCCAGCTGAATCTAAGTTCACTTGATTCTTTGAAGGTTTGCCAATTCTAACTTGCATTATATTTCTTAGTATAAACTATTCTTTCACATTATTACCACAGAATAGATAGTGAGGATTCATGTAACCGACCCCAACTAGCTTGGGATTGGGATGTTGTTGGGATTAATGAACTGCCTATTTTATAGTGGCAATGTTTTAATTTGGAATTTTCTTGTAATGTTATGTCCCGGCAAACAGAGTGGGTACATTGTTTTGCCTACTCAGCCCCATACACCCCTTTGTTAAGGAAATAAGTCTAACCTCATGAAGGGAGGGGGAAATAGAAAGGTTCTTCTAGAATCTAAGGTGAGTAGGTATTCTAAAATAGAAAGGTCTTTCTTTTATAGGTAAATACAAAATGAGGTTGTAATGCCTAATGGATGTAATTGGGTTGTGCAGTTCAGCTCTGTAGTGATGTTAAATTCAGTATATTTGAGAGATTACCACATTGTCCTCATCTATAAATTGATTTGTACTCCCTATAAAAATGAGTTTTTCCTTTATTTTTGCCTAGTTCACTCTGATAACACACTATTTTATTCCATTATATTTTAGATTGAAGTGCCTTTTGTAACTGTTTAAGGTAATCGTTTGGCACCATGATAGTAGCTTTGTCTGTGAAATGTATCTATTAGTGAGCGTGAAGTGTTCAGTCTCATATCTTATCCGTTTGGTTCAAGATTGTTTGAGCTAGAAACAATTTTCCTTTTTCTTCAGAACAGCCATTGTAATAGCTCCTTATTTTCTTAATTCTGTGGTTAGAAAGTTATGAGTTAAACAGTAATAGGGACAGTGTGGTGACCAAAAGATTAGTTTGGCTATGAATCCATAAATGATATATATAGTGCTTTAGCTATTACGGGTGATCCTATCTGTGCTTTAGCTATCATGTAACTCTAGCGGGTGATATTGATAATCGATCCCTCACTTGGATCTTCTTTCCATTTCTCTCATAAAACTAGTCTGTTGGTGAGTACCATTGGCGTACGTCAAATCATGAGTATTTTCTTCTGCAATAATTGGGGTGAAAAGATTTGCTAATGAGTCAAAGTATCTTGTTATCTTTTTCTTATTTCTGAAATAAAACTTGTGTCTGAACCTGTTTGCAGCAATCTTGCAGCGGTGTGGCACTTGAATTGAAGCTTAGAAGTCCATCAGAGAAGTTATGTCCTGTCCAAGCCGTTGGTATTAGATGCGATCATCCTCAAAATGCAGATTTGCCTCGTTACTATTCAAGGAAGGAGAAGAAGCCCTTCCCAATACCTATTGTGGAGCTACGGAGAGCTGCCAGGGATAGAATGAAAAATCGACTACCTAAAAGACGTGTACCTCCACCAAAAATCGGATTGGTTATCAAAAGCCTAGTTCCTCTCGCGTACAATGTGTTTAACGCACGGATAACAGTGATTAACAATCTCAAGCGGCTCTTGAAAGTGGTAACTGTTAATGGCTGCAAGTAATTCTCTTCCTAATCTTAACTTATTAGTATATGGTTAGTGTTTCAAAAGCCACTACGCTTCAAGGCAATTCTTTCCAGTGCCCTAAGCTTTATATTAGCAAACTGCAAATCGTTGTTCTTGAATCTGTATGAAATGCTTCCAGAAGTTCTAGTTCATATTCAACGATAATGCAAAGAAGCATGATCTTTACTTGTATGAGATGCTTTAAGTTTACTGCACAGTTATGACTCATTTAGAATCTTCAATATTTCGACTTTACATATTGTGCCAATTTTGCAGATGGTGTAATGAAATCCATGTTGGACCTGCTGGGCATCCGTTTAAGTCATGTAGAGGACCACAAGCTTCGCAACGTAAAGGACATCACGAGTGGGGAAAGGCAGTTCTTGAAGACATAATAGTGCCACTTGAATCCTACCATTTATACGATCGTCTGGGGAAACGGATTTCACACGAGGAGAGATTTTCTATCCCTCGAGTCCCTGCAGTAGTGGAGCTTTGTATCCAAGCAGGCGTTGATTTACCTGAATATCCTACAAAAAGGAGAAGAAAGCCAATCATATGGACCGGAAAAAATGAATTTGTTGATGCAGATGAAAGCGAATTGCCTGACCCCGAACCAGAATCTCCAAGACCACCAATTTTAACCGAGATACCTGATCCAGAGGTAGAACCACCATCGAGTGCAGAAGAAACGGTGTTGCTAGCTGAAGAAACACTCAAAGCGTGGGAAAAAATGAGGGCCGGAGCCAATAAACTGATAAAGATGTATCCTGTGAGAGTTTGCGGATACTGTCCTGAAGTGCATGTTGGTCCAAGCGGACACAAAGCACAAAACTGTGGAGCTCACAAGCACCAACAACGAAATGGACAACATGGTTGGCAGACAGCAGTGATAGACGACTTAATACCACCGAGATACGTGTGGCATGTACCCGATGTAACTCAACCGTTGCAACGAGAGCTTCGGAGCTTTTATGGTCAAGCTCCTGCAGTGGTGGAAATATGTGTACAGGCTGGTGCTGAGGTCCCTGAGCAATACAAGCCAACTATGAGGTTTGATGTGGGGATTCCTAGCAGTATCAAAGAAGCAGAAATGGTTGTTTGAGTACTGGTAGTGGTTTCCTAAGTTGCGTGGACTCTTCACTTTCGACGCTGCACCCATGTTGGGTTCTCCAAAAATGCGTTAATGTTTGGAGAATCCGACGTGTGCAATTATGTAATGTATTTATCCTATGGAATGAAAAGGAAAAATAGCAAGTTCCAAATTCTGTCTCGGTAGGACATGTATTTTGTATTTTCGCGATGAATATATTTATGTATCATAAAAAAAGAATTCCGTTGCCGGGACTTGAACCCGGGTCTCTCGGGTGAGAGCCGAGTATCCTAACCAACTAGACTACAACGGATTTGTTAACGAAGAGGCACTTGTACTTTATATTACCTTTAAATTTTTGAGTCGATGAGTACAGAATACAATCAAATTCACCATAATTTTGTGGTGGCAATGCACAACAGAGTTGTTTTGCAGTGAGAAGCTTGTAGTTCATATTGCAGATACAATCCTTTTTTAAAAAAAAAACAAGGGAAATAACTTTCCACAACTCGAAATCGATGGATAATCGCCTCATACGCTAAGAATATTTGAGACTATGCAAGATTATACACGAAATTCAATAGATAATAGACTCACCCGCTTTTACCCTTCTCTACTTAAATACCAAATTTATTTGTGACAATGAGCCGACTCGTGGCGTGCGCCTACCCCTACACATCACATGTTATGCTCTTACAATTGAACCAGAGATGTATTGCAAGTACAATTAAAGACACCTTTCTTACTTCTTATATACAAAAAATGATGGTGTCCAAGTTAATATGTGCGCACCTCGACCAATCCACCGAATACCTACCTCCCACCGAAACTTATACAGAATAACTCTATCGTACAAGAACATGTATCAAGTAAGTCTATCCATCAATACTTAGATGGATGAGAAAGAAGTCACTCAAAACATTTTTCTTGTCTTTGCTAGGACTTGAATCATAAACATGAAACTATTTTAGTCATCTAAGTTTTCTTGAAGCTGGCAATCAAACTTGCTACAACTCAAATATCTTTCAAACTTATACAACAACATACTCAGTAAAATTCCACAAGTGCGTCTGAGGATGGTAGAGTGTACGCAGACCTTACCCCTACCTTGACAGGTAGAAAGGTTGTTTCCGGAAGACCCTTTGGCACAAAGAAAGCAAAAAAACACAACAATCATCTTTCAAACTTCTACATGTTTCATAATGGCATTTTTCTAAAAGGACCAAAAAGAGAGGCAAATTTCTTTAGCAAAATATAGAGCAACAGTTAATATTATCATAAAGCCAAAAGGCTGAAACCCAATTCTTTCCCAGCCACAATAACAGTTGTCTTCTATTTTTTGTTTTCAAAGTGCAAATAACAAAGACTCAAGCCATCTCAATATGAGATTTTACGAGTTTATGACCAAGCGATATCTGAGTACCACGTTAGGATATATAATAATGTCTTAAAACTATATAGCAAAGATCTTATGTTGCAGAAACACAACTAGTTCTTGGTACCAATATCCTTAACGGCATTGATCTGCTCTTCGCCCATTGCAGACATAACAGACAACACAAGATCCTTTCCTTCCGCGAACCCATCTTTAACCTACATAACACAAACGGAAAAAAATCGGTCACTGCGACTGTATTTGTTGACAAAAGTCATTTCCTTGAGAATATTTCCTCTAGTGTTTGGTGTTTGGTGTTTGGTTGGTGAGGGGAAATTTATTTCCAGAATATACATATATTATAAAATTACTAATAATAATATAAGCAAATTGGGGAGTGTTTCGATAAAATTATTGAGTACTAAAGATTAGATGGAGAAATTAATATGCAGTTAAAAAAGTTAATATAGTTGTAAAATGACTTCTTATTTCCTCCTTTTGTACTGTATAAGAAAGATATTAGAAGAAACGCTCTTTGCCATGTTATCGAATGTATATACCTGCTTCAGCAGACTTTCATCGGTGGGAAGCCGGAGGTCATCCTTGGTGTTTCCACTTTCAGTGAGAAGGGAGACCTGAGACAACAAAATGAACGAATTGCAACAAAGAAAGAATCAGCCAAAGAAACCTCTAGCACTGGAAAATGGAAATAGAACTCCAAGGGATAGAAACTTGGTAAAGAGAATTTGCCTCACTTTGGGATAATAAGTTATTTACTAACATCACTTCCCTGCCATTAATCAATTTGACCTTACTAACACCTAAAAGTATCATTTCATAATTATATCTCTTCACCCACTAAAATAATGTGACACCAACCTATTCTACATTACCATTTTGGACGAATGAAAATATGACAAAGATAGAAGTTTTCCTTGTGAAAAAACTGATAAACCAAAAGTCGGACCAAATGAAGACTCTATATATTACTTTTTATGTACTACAATAGATGCTATAGTAAGTTAAGGAAGTGTGTTTATTTTGTTGACGTAATTCACATTAAACAACTTAATATTGAGCGGCAGCAATCAATGGAACAATTTACTTATACTAGTATCTCTTATATAATTGGTGGTTTTCAAGAAAGCAAAGCATTTGTGTGTCTATGCATGTGGGTGGGTGGGTTGGGGGTTGTTAAGAACAACCTAAGTGGCGACAAACGTACGAAGTAATCCTCTAATGAAATACAAGGAAGAAAGGAATAAAACCAACCATAGCCACATCATTTGGATTACGCTCAAAATAAAAAGTGAACCTTATGCTACAACAAGTAGATTAAACCGGCCTGACATAAATTCATATTCATCTAAACCCGCCTTCCATAAATTCTCAGTCATAAAGACAATGCTAAAAATATTTAGAAGTAAAACTATGTGGTTATGCTTCGTTTTTTTCTTTTAGCTCCAAGTAGAATAGAGGGATTGACACTTCAGATAAGTGGTAAAAGAAAACTTACAAAACCATCTTCAGAGATGTCAATCAACTGATAGTCGGTACGGTTAACATGTGGCACCTGAGAAGAGCATGTGCAAAACCAGAAAAAATCAATCTCTCGTTGCTAGTTAAACCAAACAAACAACAGTAGAAACAAAAAGAGGGGAAAGGAACACTTCTTACGTCACAATTGTGGGATGAAGGAACAATATCCTCAAGTTTCTTTCCATTGAAAATGTCAATTGCCACAAAGTGACATTTAGCATGTCCGTGCTTGCCAGTTTTGGAAGTGGAGACCTCAACAACCTGCTCAAGATTATCACAATAAAACTCAAGAACCTTCTTTGAAGAGTAAATGAAAGGTTGCAAAAAAATCATAAAAATCATAAAAAAAAAAAAAAAAAAACAATTGAGTAACTCAGTAGTTTGGGCTGGTACAATCATACAACAGTCACACAACAACAACATACCTAGTGTAATCCCACAAGGAGGTCTAGGAGGGTACAAGTAGAGTGTACACAGACCTTACCCCTACACCTTTGGAGGTAGAGAGGTTGTTTCCGATTTGCAAGTCTCAAACCAAACTATCTGAGTCACCCCGAAGGGTACTAGCTGACTGACCAACAATTTTTTTTTATGACCGTGGTGTCGCTTTCGCACACCTCAACTAAATCCACGGGAAACCTGCCACCTCCCACTAGCAACAGGTATCAGGCAACTCAAAGCTAGAACAGATGGGAAGAGTCACCTAGTGTTTTTTGTCTCCGTTGGGATTTGAACCTGAGACCTCAAACCTCATGGTTCTTTAACCCACTTCATTGACCACTAGGCCACACCCTTGGGTGCTACTAGCTGACCAATATATGCATACATATTAATCAAATCAATCATATTTTTTACTTTAAAAAAGTATTAAATCTAATCAATGAGGTTAAAGACACCTTTTTTCTTCTATCAGCAAATAGATCGAACAATCAAACTATCAGATTCAGAAAACAACACAATCATGGATCGGCAAATAGAAGGGGCAAAAGGGTTCATCAAGATCTAATTTTCACACACACCCAATTCATAAAAACCCATTAAGATCCATAAAAATTCATAAAACATGAACTACTAGCAAAGTGAAACTTTTGAAACACAAACAAAAAACAGGCAAAAGGGTTCATCAAGATCTGAATTTTACACACACCCAATTCATAAAAACCCATAAATATGAACTAACAAGGTGAAATTTTTCAACACAAAACCTTGCAAGGACGGCCTTTGATGACGATGTAACCATTCTTACGGATTGTACCAGCTTGTTGTGGGTAAGTTTTTGAGGCACCTGCATCTGCCTTTGACTCAAAATGGTGCTCTTCGTCCGACATGGTGCTTTCTCTCTCTAGGATTCTCTCTTTCTCTCTCTGGGATTTTCTTTTGCTATTTGGGGGAAAGAGCAAAAAAGGAACTAACACAAAATTCGAGGACTCAAACAGAACAGAGGTGAAGCTTGTTTTATTCTTGGAAGGAACAAAAATTATGACAAAAATGGTCCCTTGTTTTTATAGTAGGTTCAAAATAGTCCCTTAAGTATTACTCATATGAGCACTTTTGGTTCTTTAAGTTTGTCAAAAATGAGCCCCAACAGCAATGACATACTAAATGTAATCTCACAAGTGAAATCCGGGAGAAAATAGAGTATACACAGACATTATCCCTACCTTATAAAGGTAGAGAGACTATTTTCGAATGACTCTCGACTTAAATAATGCATATCAAAGTAGATATATAAAAGGAAAAAATATAAATGATGGAGACATCACAAATAATATGAGAAGCATTCTAACGCATACGAAGAAAATGAACAATAATCACAATAAAATAAAATAATAATTGAGGTAGAATAAATAACATGTAGTGATTGTAACCGAGGGATTAGAAACTACAAGAATACTGCTAATAATACAGTATGCAAGGGGAAACCTATTTCGCTAAACAATGATATGACGCTCAACCACCTACTAACATATCACCCTAATCAGTTATCTCCATAACTTTCTATCTAAGGTCATGTCCTCAGTAAGTTGGAGATGCGTCATGTCCTATCTAATCACCTTTTTTCAATGCCTCTTCGGCCAATCTCTTCCTCTCTTGAATCTCACCACAACAAACCCCTCACACCTCCTCACTAGAGCATCTGCATCTCTCCTCTTCAAATGTCAAAATCATATCAGTGTCACTTCCCTCATTTTGTCTACCATGAAAGTTACTTCCACCTTGTTTTGAATATCTTTATTCTAAAATTTGTCTCTCCTAGTAAACTCACACATCCACCTTAATATCCTCATTTTTGTTACTCCCATCTTATGAACGTGAGAGTTCTGAATTTTGTCAACACGACGCCTCATACAATTTAGTCGGTCTAATCACTATTCTGTAAAACTTACCTTTAAACTTTGATAGTACATTCTTGTCACAAAAGAATCCTGAAGTAAGTCTCTATCTCGATCACCCTACACTAATACGGTATGTGACACAATCGCATCGATTTCCCATTTTCTTGAATTAAAAACTCAAGATACTTATCAAACTCTGATTGTTAAGTTTAATCAGTAATTGTGAAAATAAAAAAATATTTAGTACGAATTGACATTCAAAAGTACAAATTTTGTAGTTCATGCTATTTTTTTTCTTTATTTCAGTGTTTGGTGTAATCTTTTGAGGTACAATTTTCGTTAGTCTTTTGTGTCCAATGCAATTTTTATATTGCGGTAAAAATTTAGTCTTATATATATATTTGCGTCAAATTAATAAATACATGATATATATTTAAATATTTCTAAAATTTGTAAAAATTTATAATCCAACATATCAAAAGAAAATTGTATATATTAATTAATTAAAAATTAAATAAGTTTAGTTAGATATCACAATGATCAAAATTATAAATAATTGATATTTCATGGACTAAAAGTGCTAGTTTCCCTAAATATCACATATTGCTTTGAATGATAAAGAGTCCCATCAAAAAGGGAATTCTGACTTTATATTTATGACCAAATTCGTGTTGAAAGTTACGTGTGATTATTTCATTTAGCATAATTTTGTACTACCACCACATTTAATTTTCGTTGACTTTGTACAACCATTTAAGAATTTAATGTTATAACTATTCCTTTTGTTTATTTTTACTTGTTACGTTTGCTTTTCAGAGTCAAATTGCATAAATTTTTATCAATGTTTTAAAATATATATTTTTTATTATATTAATATGAGAAAGATTGCAACTTATAGTATTTTTTATATAATTTTCGAATATTTAAATTAAAAATTTAAACTATTGAATTAATCTACTTCAATTTAGCTTTGAAGATTAGTCAAACCAACTCTCGTGAAACAAAATGTGACAAGTAAAAGTGAACAAACTGAATATTAACTTCCAATATCCCAATTTACGGGGCAATGTTTAAATATGAGAGTCAAACTTTTAAATTCAGATATAGAAGTTTTAAGTTTATAAAATAAATTTTTATCTATTTAAAAATTATGTAAAAAAATAGTATAATTCATAATAATTAACAACTCAAAATATTTAAAATATATATAAAAACTTACGGTAAAAAAATTGTTTGAGGATTCGAAAGGTGCCACATAAATTAAAACGGGTAGAATAGTATTTTAGTAATTACTTAATGATAAGAATAATATTAAAACAATAATAAATCTCGCTTGATTTGTTAAAAAATAAATACAAACGAAAAATTATTTTTCGTACAAGACACAAGTAAAAAGTAATAGAGAGAGTACTATTTGATTTCAATTAATTGTAAAGGTAAAATTATAAATCAACTATTACAACACTAATAATAACATACACAATGTAGTCCCACAGAGTAAGATTTGAAGAGGGTAAAGTGTACGTAGATTTTTATCTCTATCTTATAGGTGAGGTAGACAGACAGATTCCAATAGACTCCCTACTCAAAACAAATACAGTCTAAAAAGAATGTAATGAAAATATAAGAGACAATAGATAGTAACAAAAATATTAGATAGTAGCAGAATAATATTACAATAAAATAATACTATAATTGAACTAACGAAACAATAGATACTAACAGAATTCAAAGAACAAGAAATTATAAGAGTAGTCCTACGAGTACTATTAAGGGCAACAAGACAAAGCTCTCCTATACCTACTAGTGTGGACATACTCTTACCTTACCGTGGTGGAATTAGAATTTTCACTAAGGGGGTTCGAAATATGAATAAGTAAACATAGGAACTAGTCGAAGAGGGTTCAGTGTCTACTATATATACATAAAAGTAACTTTAATCATATATAAATAATGTCATTTTTCACAGAAAGTGGCTCCGCCCCTACCTACCTACTAACCTTCTACTCTAATTCGTGTTATTCACGCCATTCTATCAGAAGTCATGTCCTTTCTAATCATCTTTCCCCAATAATTATTAAGTCTACCTCTACCTCTCATGAATCCATCCATAATTAACTATAAATCAATTACAACTAATATTTTAGTGAAGGAATCTATTTTCTCTTCTTCTTTTATATATCCAAATGATGGACATCTTTCACTAATTTTTTTTTGGTCAATTTGAATGAAAAAAAAAACTTGAAATTGACAATAACGTTTTTTTATGATTATGGAGAAGGAATGAGATGCCTCTAGTGAATGGACAGAACTAGTCCACATACAGATACTAATATAACATATCAAATCAAAAATATTTTTTATTTAAATATTTTAATTAAATTTCTTTAATATTTTATTTAAATATTTTAATTAAATTTCTTTTGAATTAATTTGGATAACATATTCAATTCAAATCAAGCATTTTTTAGACGAGCTGAATTTGAACGAGTTAAAATAATTTGAATTAATAAATGAACAATACATCAACTCACCCTAAATTGAATGGGTGGGGATTCGTCATGTTTTCATGCACTAATTTACTATCGATATGTATGACTTTCCCGAAAGTTTTTCTTTCACCCTCAAAATAGGTAGAATTGTACAACTCTCTAACGAATTATCTCCTCAGTCTTCGTATACAAATAAGAGTTCAATTAATTAGTACTACAAAATTAAAATTATTGAAATAGTTCTTTGATGGAAAGAAGACGATTCCTATAATATATTATTTCAGTTGAAAATCTCATGAACTTTTTCAAATTTTAGTTGATCTTAGGTTGAATTTTGAGATTTGACGATGGACTTAAAAAGTCATCTACAAACGCTTTACTCTCAACCATTTAAGATAATACGTGTATCTTCTCTATTACTATGTTTGGACACCAATCCAACAACATATGATGTATGAATAGAGTTAACTAGATACAAATAAGTGAACATGATATAGCAGGATTGAAATTTTTTGACTGACACATTTACTTATTTATTCATTTCATTTTGATTCGTCCAGATTCAATTCGATTCACCCATTTGACATATCTAATATAAAACATGATTGGAATATTGAGGTATATAAACAAAATAATCATTGTGTAGTATCCTTGTTCATTACTCCACCAACTGTTCAACAATAATTCATTCACAACATCATAGCTTCACTTTCAAATTCTGCAGTTATCATTATGTTTGGGGTGTTGGTAGTTGTGAGTGGTGCACGGTCAAAGATTGTGGTGAAGTGATACGTATTTTTTTAATTTTAGTCAGAAATTTTGGGTTTGCACTCTGGACATAGAATCGTCTTTGATAAGAAACACTTTACCTCTAATATGAGATTTTCTGACATAAATCTAAATTAGTCGGGCTTCAAAACGAGTAACAAAGTGAAAAAAAAAAAAAGGTTGTGAGTTGTGACAATAGTAAATCTGGTGTGCAATAGTTATCACCTTGGCATTTTTCACAAATCACTCTTGAACCTAATAATTTGAAAAAAATTGTAACCTAATAATTTATCTCTTTGACTTTCTAGGTTCCTTTTATTACTCTTCCCAAGAAAGTTATGGTGTATTCTTGTTTATATATTGTGCATCTTTTCTTTCAAAAATGTTTTTTTTTTAAAATTTCAGGATAATCCGTGGTAGTCGTTATAATCTCTGTCACAGCCTCTGCTCTTCTGGTGAGTACTCTGTGGTGAGCACTTTGTGCATACTGAGTAATTCTTCACTATGTAATAGCCTGCAAATTTAATAGAAGATGTAAACTGCACTAGACAAGTCCTGTGCAACATGCTCGACTCAGAAGACATCGAGGGAAATGTTTTATTCTTGTACAATACAATTTCAAATAAAATGAATTAATGAAATAGCATTATACCAGGTAAACAACTACTAGCACTTAAAATACAAATGTTTAATGATTCTAAACAAGATACTAGTAGTACAAAGACAAATGCATGTATAATTTTTTTTAATACACTCTACCAAACGGCCCCTAAATGTAAGTTTCGTTAATGTCTTTTTTTTTCTTCTATTATTTTAATCAAGTCTAACAAACAAAATTGAATAAATAATACTCTCTCCGTTTATTTTTACTTGTCTACTATTTCAAAAATAGATTTTTACTTTTACTTATCATTTTTAACATAAGAAAAGACAATTTTTTTTCCATATTTTACCCTCAACATTAAATACTTATTTTAAAATCATTTTCAAGATGTAATACTAAACATCAATTAATATAGATATTATAGTAAAATATTCGTATCAATCATTATTTCTTAATGGGCGTGCAAAGTTCAAAGTGATCTAGTAAAATTGAATGGAGAGAGTAAATAACATAGCCTAAAGTATTTTTTTTTTGATTTTTCACCTGGTGTCCAGTATTCGCATTATAGCTCGACTATATTTGGATCGCGCATTGCATGACTCATACTGGAGGCGGCGCTCCCAACAAGAGACTAAGAGGGTGTTTGGATTGGTTTTTGAAAAGTAGCTTAAAAGCTAAAAGCCAAAAGCCAAAAGCCAAAAGCCAAAAGTTGGGGATATCCCAACTTTTGACTTATTTTTACACTTTTTTAATCTAAAAGTGAGTGCTTAAAAGCAATTTTACTTTTACCAAACACCACCAAAACTTAAAAAATGCTTAAATGCCAAAAGCACCTAATAATAAGTCAATCCAAATACCCTCTAAAAATGTACAATATTTGACAAACTTGAAAGAACAAAACTATGAAATGCATATAATTAAAGGACTATTTTGTACCTACCCTCAAAAATATAAGATACCATTTTCATCATTTTCTCAAAAACCCAAGGGCCAATTTGAAATTTCACCAAACTTTTGCCCACCAGAAAGTTCAATCGCCTACCCTTTTCGTCAGGAAAAAAACCTGAGTTTCAACTTACAGCTCGATTATGGCGATAAGCCTGCAATGGCATCCCTTAAAACCCTATAAAACCCAACAATCCTTCCATTTTTACCCCTCACCAAAACTACTCCTCCCTATTAAGCAAGCCACTCATATACATGCTTTTCGTCGAAGTGATTTTGATGGATTCGCAAAGCGAGTTAGATCCGGTGAAGCATGGAAAGATGTATGGAAGAATGCCAATGATGGTTTCGAGCAGTTATTATATGAAACAAAGAAGACTGCGGAGCGTGTTGATAGGAGATACGATGTTTCTAGGAGAGTAACGGAGGTTGTTGAGTCTGCTGGTGATCGTGCTCGAGAAATCGATCGTGATTTTGAGATTACTAGGAAGTGGAGGACTTTTGCTCTTGATTTCAGATCAAATTGGCCTAGGGTTTGTTGCCTATACTATTGCTGCTTCTATATCAGTAATAATAAGTTCAGTTTGATTCTATTGTAGGCCAATACTAGTATTCTATGGGGTTGTTTGGTGTGAGGTATAAGGTATAATAGTCCCGGGATAAAATGCAGGATTATTTTATCTTGCGTTTGGTTGGAGGTATTAGTTAGTCTCGGGATTATTTATCCCACTATTTATACCATAGTGATGGAATAAGTTATCCCATATACATGGTGGGATAACTAATCCCTTTGATAACTTGTTTCCAACCAAACGACCCCATATTAGTTGTCATGTTTGGCGTCTCCAGAGTGAAATTGACTAATTTTTGAAGCTAAATTGAATTAGATTAGCTCGATTCTTTTACAATTAAAATTTAGATATCTAAAAGTTATAGGAAAAGTACTATACGTTGCAACTTTTCTTGTGTCAATTTGAAGAAAAAAAAGTATAGTTTAAAATGTTGGTCAAAGTTTAAATAGTTTGATACTCGAGAAGCTAAACATGACAACTAATTTGGGAGGGATTGATTGATTTTGAGATCACGAGCAAGTTGTGGACTTTTGCTCTTGATTTCAGATCAAATTGGCCTAGGGTTTGTTGCCTATACTATTGCTGCTTTTCTATCAATATAAGTTCAGTTTGATTCTATTGTATGTCAATAGTGGTACTCACCCTGTCCCAAATTAGTTGTCATATTTCGTGTATCGAGAGTTAAATTGACTAATTTTTAAAGCTAAATTGGATTAAATTAGCTCATTTTTTTTACGATTGAAATTTGGATATTCAAAAGCTTTAGGAAAAGTACTACAAGTTGCAACTTTTCTCGTGTCAATCTGGTGTTGTTCAGTCTGCTGGTGATCGTGCTAGAGAAATTGACCGTGTTTTTGAGATTACGAGGAAGTGGAGGACTTCTGCTCTTGATTTTAGATCAAATTGACCTAGGGTTTGTTGCCTATACTATTGCCCTCTATATTACTGTAATATGTTCAGTTTGATTCTATTTCTATGTATGTCAGTAAGGGGTTGTTTGGTTGGGAACAAGTTATCTCGGGATAATTAATCCGGGATTAGTTATCTCGCGACTAACTAATCCCTCCAACTAAAGGAAGGATAAAATAATTATGCATTTTATTTCGGGACTATTATACCTTATACCTCACACCAAACAACCCCTAATAGTACTCCATCTTTCCCAAATTAGTTCTGCGATACCCTGTTTTTCTTCTTTCTTTTTTTTTCTTTCTGATTTGCAAGTGCTGAAATACTCTGTTTTTTTCTGTTCTACAATCTTCCCTCTGTTTTTTTAATGTTTTTTGTTGTTCTGTCTTTGTTTTCACTGTTCTGTTTTTTCTTGTAGTAAATTCTATTTCTTTATTCAATGGCACAAAAAAGAGATCCAGCTTGGGCGTATGGAACTCCAATGAGCAGTGACACAAAAATCAAATGTGTCTTTTTAATTTAAGAATTGAAAGATTTGCTTAATATGTTATCTATGCATATTTAATATTTTTTAATTTTGTACTAAATAGCGTTTAATTGAAAAAAGCGTGTGCTTCGCTTCACGCTTCTCGCTTCGGTGAAGCGAGCCCTCGTCGCTTCTTTCCGCCTCTCGCTTTCCAAAACACTGGTTTCGTGTAACGAGAGTTAAATTGACTAATTTTTGAAGCTAAATTGGATTAGATGGACTTGATTTTTTTACAATTAGAATTTAGATAGTGTTACACGTTGCAACGTATCTCATGTCAATTTGATGAAACAATACATAGTTCGAAACTCGAGAAATGAAACATGGCAACTAATTTGGGATGGAGAGATTGATAAAGAGAAGATTGTGCAAGGATGAGATGTCCGGATTTTGAGATATCAATGGCAGTACTCTCTGCACCAAATTAGTTGTCATGTTTCGTATGTCGAGAGTGAAATTGACTAATTTTTGAAGCTAAATTGGATTAGATTAGCTCAATTTTTTTACGATTGAAATTTGGATATTCAAAAGCTTTAGGAAAAGTACTACACGTTGCAACTTTTCTCGTGTCAATCTGGTGTTGTTCAGTTTGCTGGTGAACGTGCTAGAGAAATTGACCGTGTTTTTGAGATTACGAGGAAGTGGAGGACTTCTGCTCTTGATTTTAGATCAAATTGACCTAGGGTTTGTTGCCTATACTATTGCTGCTTCTATATTAGTGTAATATTGTAATAGTACTCCGTCTGTCCCAAATTAATTGTCATGTTTCCTGTCTCGAGAGTTAAATTGACTAATTTTTGAAGCTAAATTGGATTAGATGGACTTGATTTTTTACAATTAAAATTTAGATATTCAAAAACTATACGAAAAGCACTACACTTTACAAATTGGCCGAGGGTTTGTTGCGTATTGCTTCTATAGTAGTTAGAAAGTTATTTTTGTGGAAGGACACCATTTACTATTAGGGCATGATTAGCTTGACTGTGATTTTGAGATTACGCAGAAATGGTGTACTTCCTCTCTCGATTTCAATACAAATTGGCCTAGGGTCTTTTGCCTATTGCCTTGCCTATAAACAACAACAACATACCTAGTGTAATACCACAAGTGGGGTCTAGGAAGGGTAGGATGTACGCAAACCTTACCTTACCCATACCTTTGTGGGATAGAGAGGTGGTTTTCGATACCCTCAATGCGGAAGAAAAGAAAAGAACTAGAAGCATGATAGCAAGAAAATATGACATTAAGATAGCAAAGTACAAAGCAAATGAAAAAAGGAATAACAAAAGATAGTAATACACATTGAAGAAAAGGAAACTATGTGATTACTAAATAATACTACTAATAAAGAGAAGCGAGTGGTGGCTAGCCGCCTACCTCTCCCACACAGAGTGCGACAACACTTGGCTACCTACTAACCTTCTAGCCTAATCCTCGGCCTTCACACCTTCCTATCTAGAGTCATGTCCTCAGTGATCTAAAACTATGCCTTGTCCTGTCCAATCGCCTTCCAATTCTTATTCGGCCTACCTCTACCTCTCCTAACTTATGTTACAACTAACCTCTCACACCTCCTTACTGGCGCATCTATGCACCTCCTATTCACATGTCGGAACCATTTCAATCTCGCTTCACTCATCTTGTCCGCTACTGGGGCCACTCCCATATTGCCCCGTATAACTTCGTTCCTAATCATATCTTTCCTAGTATGCCCACACATCCATTTGAGCATTCTCATCTTTACTACGTTCATCTTTTAAACGTGGGCGTTCTCAACTGGCAGAACTCTGCAGTCTGCCCCATGAAACAATGTCGGTCTAACCACCACTCTATAGAATTTACATTTAAGCCTTGGTGACACATTCTTATCGTACAGTACCCCGGATGCGAGCCTCCATTTTACCACTCTCTATTTCATCCACCCTGCTTCAATACGATGTATGACATCTTCATCAATCTCCCCGTCTCCTTGGATTATGGACCCATGATACTTGAAACCTCCTTTCTTGAATATGACTCATGCATCGATCTTCACTTCTACCTCTGCTTCATGCGTCACGCCATTGAACTTGCACTCCAGGTACTTTGTTTTAGTCATGCTTAACTTGAAACCTTTAGACTCTAAGCCTGTCGCGAAACTTCCAGCCTATCGTTAACAACACCGCACATCTCGTCAATCAATACTATGTTATCTGCAAATAACATACACCACGACACCTCTCCTTGGTTAATATATTGCCTCGCCTCTATATTAATAAGTTCAACTATTAGTTTGATTGTATGTATGCCAATAATAGTTTGAATAAAGAGAAGATTGTGCAAGGATGAGATGCACAATTTCAGAAATAGTCCAAAATTTCATGATAAGAAAATCGTTTTCTTCTGAATTAGAAGTTATATTTTTGGAAGGACATGATCTACTATTAAGGGTTGTTTGGTTGGTGGGGGATAAGGGATAACAATCCCGGGACAAAATGGGGGATTATTTTATCCCGCATTTGGTTTGTGGGATAAGGGATAACAATTCCATGAAATGTACTAAAATGTTGGATTAGCTATCCCATATAGAAGGTGGGAAGGATAGCTAATCCTATGGGATATCCCAACCAAATCCTTGTCTACCCCTTAGGGCATTGATTACCTTGAATTTCCCCAATTAACTGTGGATTTTTTCAAAGTGCAGATCTTTGAGTACTGGAACTACGCGATAGAGAGTAAGAACTTTAGCTGAATTTTTAACACGCTAGATATAACATAGTACTAATATTCTTCAACTAGTTAATTGATTTTGTGCTGTGAAGTATGTTATGGATCTTTCACTTCCATGCTGGAGTTTTCTTCAAGCCAATCAGGTTTCTGTTTCAGTGATTAGTTAATTGATTTGTGTTGGTGCTCACAAAGTTCATTATGGACTTGTATCCATACCATGAGTTAGTTTCATGCTAATTTGGTCAACTGGTTTTCTATTTCGGCTAAAACATATTCCACCATTTGTAATTGAATTATGTTGCCATGTTGGTGTTTCCAAAGTTTTGTTATGGGATTACTTTTGCTCCTGCCACTGAGCGTCATGCTAATTGTTTTTTCTGTTTTCTGTTGCTTCTTCAGTACAGGAAGCAGCTGAATGATTTTATGGATACTCCGCTGGGAAGAAGTGCTGCTGTAAGTGTTATTTGCTTTTTGAAGACACATACCATGTGAACTTGTAGCACGGTTGTTAAATACCTTAGACCACATGACATTGATTTCTTATGAGAATCTAGGGAAGTTTGCAAGTTGCGCTGGGGAAATTGATGAGTTGAATTTCATTTGTTCTATCTTCTATGAGGTGGATAAAGATCATAGAACTGTTCAGTATATGGGATTTGCTTACTTTTTTCTTATATGGACGTAAAAATAGGAACAACACTTCCTGTCATAGAAGTTTCATTTACTTAAGTAATAATGTTGTTATAAAACTCGATATTCTGATTTCATATATTGTGAGTTGTTCTCAGTATGCTGTGGCTGCTTGATCAATTGTTGTATTTTCCAGCTTTTTTATATACCCTTCGAATCATTGCAAATGCAGTTGCTAGTTTCAGAGTATGATTCCGAATGCCACAATTGTCGCAAAATTCATTAGTAAAATTGCTCTGAGTTGGTATGTAATTGCATGTCTGCTCATACTAACTGGTTGTACATCCTCCTCCAATTTTGCTATCTTTGGCTGTGGGTTATTGGCAGATATACCTCTAGAGATTTTATCATCACGAGCTTCGATATTTTCTATTCTATATTTTAGGGTGGTCATATGTTTCTCAATCTTCTTTGAGCTTTTTTTGACATATCGTAATATATCTGAAGATATCTTGTTCTAAATCCAAGTCTTTCGTCTTGCTCAAAATCCGAGTCTTATGTGCCTGTTTGCAGACAATATTCTTCCTGTGGTTTGCTCTATCGGGTTGGCTGTTTCGAATTCTGATAATTGCAACATGGGTTCTACCATTTGCTGGACCTCTTCTTATTGGTGTTGTTGCCAACAATCTAGTCATCAAGGTAACTTTATTTCTCAATGCCCTTGTGCTTAGAAGTAATTAGTGTGAAGTCATCTGTTGTTTTGACTGAGTTTTAACTTTTAAGTAACATTATTGGTTGATCCAACTTCTCAATTAATAATATAATAATTCAGGTTTTGGAGCAAGAGGCAGTGAAGTTAAATTTTAAGTGAATCTTTGGCTTGGACATTATTTCTTTCGGTAGTTGCGTCTTAAGCTAATTGTCATGGTGACAGCATTATTCGATAAGCCTGATATGATGTTTTTGCCTTTTTTTTTGGTTGGGGGGGAGGTTGTCGTTGCATTGCCTTAAGTCAAGTGTTTTTGCAGTATTGATCCCGCAATTGATAAGGGGAAGAACATGGGAATGCTTTCTCTAACTTCCTATTGAAACCTTTTCACGCTTTTTATGATTGTCTTCAAAACATTATAAATTAATTACTGAAATCTAGCTAATCCTTCCATACTAGTAGTCGTAGTATTACTCTTGTAGTTTCTTGTCCTTAGAACTATCTGTTGTTTCTTGTACTTTGATTATCGTATTATTTTGTTGTAGTTACTGGTCAACATGCTTTGTTATGCTCTCACATCTGTTACTTCTTTTTCTGGATTGCTTTGATTTGTTTTTCCTTGAGCCGAGGGTCTATTGGAAACAACCTCTCTACCTCTGAGGTAGGGGTAAGGTCTGCGTACCTTCTACTCTCCTCAGACTCCACTTTTTGGGACTACACTGGGTATGTTGTTGTGGTTGTAATACCAGCAAACACAAAAGAATCAACAGGGCACAAATATCACTACTTTCCTATAATGTTGTGTTCTTCATCAGTTTTAATTTCAATAGAGACTTGTGTGCTGCCATGTGTAGTACTATGAGTCTCTCTTCAACATCTGATAATGTGCTTGCTTTATTTGTATGTCCATTTTCTTATAATAAATGTGTTACCATCATTAGACTGTATTTGTTCATTTTGAATGTTCTACTAGGTAAAAAGACTTATAGCAGCATAACACAATAAGTGGGATTTTCTTATAGAAGGAGGAAGTGCTAAGTTGTCGGAAACAACCTCTCTACCTCCACGAGGTAGTGGTAAGGTATGGGTATATGCTGCCCTCCGAAGACCGCGCTTATGCGATGACATTGTTGTAAGGAAGAAGTGCTAAGTTTCGGTTCTTACTTCTTCCTCCACTGCATACCACTGTTATCAAAAGCGAAAAGATTAAAAAAGCTCTAAGGTCCTTTGAGGCTTTAAGCACAAAGCGCAAATGAAACGTGGGCTTTAATGAAGGAAGGCGCAAATGGAGAAAAAAATATAAGTATGTATATGTAGTCTTAAGACTAATAATTATAATAAAAATAAGGGAAAAAACATCAAAATCACCCTAAACTATACCCGAAAAGTCGAAGATACACTTAAACTATCAAAGTGACCTATTACACCCTTATTCTTATTTTTAGTGAAATTAATACCACCCTAGTACATATAAACCAGTTGCATATTGGAAGGTGTGATACACTCGCCCACGTCATCGCCACATCAGATATAAAAAATTGACTTTTATTTTTCCTTTCCTTTTCTCATTTTCATTAAAAAAACTTTTACTCTATCACACTACTCTCTTTTCCATAATTAGTTTCACCCAACTATTTCTCCATTTTTACATTGCTCAACTCTCTGCAACAATAAGAGAAAAAAAAGTTTTAACACACCAATATTCACCTTAGTCATAAAAGTAAAGCTTCATTAGAGATGACAACAAATCAATCTCCCCATCTTAAAATTTTTTAACAAAAGCAATTTCGACAGATCCAATCAGTTGATTCATAGGAAATTATATAAGAATTTAGTAATAAATCAAAAGAAATTACAAAAGAATTTGATTGAAATTTAAACCATTGAAATCATCACCATCATAACTTTTTGAGTTTGACCATGAGAAATTCTCAAAGTAGATTGATTTTACAAATAATCGAAGATTTTGCTATGATCATAGTTCCATATTGAAATTTAAAAAAAAATAGAAAAAAAAGAGAAGATAAGAAAGCAAGAGATCCGGTCAAGCTGATCTGAAAATTTTCCGGCGGCGAGAGAGAAAAAAAAGTCTCCATTCTCCATTTTCGACCCCTTTTTCTTCTTCTCTAGCTGGGTGGACGTGTTTGACAAAAGAAAAAAAAGAAGAGAAACCAAGCTATGGGAAAAATGATGTGAGAAGGAGGGAGGAGGAGAAAGTGGGGATGAAGAAGAAAGTGAGAATGAAGAAGGATTCTAGAAAGTGGGGATAGTAAAAATAATTAAATAAAGATAAGAAAATGGCCCACATTTTTAATTTAATACTCTATTTTAAAGATTCAGACGCGCCTAATTTATTTTTACATTTGTTTTTCTGCCACGTCAGCTTTTTGGGTGATATTAATTCCACTAAAAATAAGAATAAGGGTGTAATAAGTCACTTTGATAGTTTAAGTGTGTCTTCGATTTTTCGAATATAGTTTAAGGTGGTTTTGATGTCTTTTCCATAAAAATAACAAATATATAGACAAAGAAATTGAGTTTTTTTTTACGATAAAGTGAAATATCAATTATTTAGTTCGCCTCTTTAGGATTATGCTCAGTTGCATGGGAAAGTATATCTTATAACCTTGATGACGACACTGAAGCGTCCATGAAGTGAGGCGAAGCGCTCTAACATGTTTCTTCCTCGCTTTAGGGCTTAAGCACACCTTTGATAACACTGTTACATACAGATAATTGACACATTCTTGAATCTTAATGCTGTGTGCTTATGAGCTACATTGTGAGAAAATGCTGTGTGGCTTTGATGACCAATTTGCAGCTTTCAGTTTGTTGTAATGCATCTTGCTTATCTATGCAGGGTCAGTGCCCAGCTTGTAGGAGGCAATTTATCGGAAACAAGAATTCAACAGTTCGCTGTGCTAACTGCGGAAATGTTGTGTGGCAACCAAAAGGGGGCGACTTCTTTTCTAGAGGCAGTCGAGGTACCACTTCTTCAAAGTCAGAACCAGATATTATCGATGTTGAGTTTGAAGAAAAATAGATATACAGACTGCCATACAAAAGAGTAGAATGTTGTCCGATAACAGGTAAAACCCGAAGGCTGTTCCCGTCCCTGTCGGGGACAGATGCTAATCATCTCTGTCCTTTCTATGAACACAAAATTAGTAGAATGTTGTATAATGCTATTATTATTTTTTCACTTTTTCTCCCCTTCAGTGTATGTATTCCATTGCTCTTCCCTGTTAGTGATTTATAAGTTTACTGGTTAGTGTATGAAACTTTCAAGTTTTACATTTGGAATGGAAACTATAGTGTCTGCATTCTACTCATGGTGTATGGTTTTGGAGATTATCAACTCATTATGTTGATGAGAAAAAAGGACTTCTATTTACTTTATCAACCTTACCGGGCACCAACAATAACATATTCAAGTATAATCTCACAAAGTGGGGTGTGGGGAGGGTAGAGTGTAAGCAAACCTGACCTTTCCTCTACCTCAGAGGTTGTTTCCAATTGACCCTTGGCTCAAGAAAAATCGTCCAAAGCAGTTTAGAAAAAAGTAGCGGACCTAAAGCAAATGCACCTAAAGAATGGCTACTGAGCCAGTGATCCTGCAAGTCCTTCGACTCGCTCCGAGTCCATCCCTCTGATGTCTAGACTTTTAGTCTCAATCAAGTAAGAAATGGGAACCTTTTTAGTTAAGGCAATGGGTATAGACCTCTTCCCTCCATTGCTTATCCAATGGATCACTTAGAATACATCGAACTGAAGCTGATAAGCCTTCTGTAATCATTTCAAGTTTTCTGGGTTGCTCATTCTCTTTGAATGAAAAGTAGGAGTAGGAAATAACGTAGGTAAAATCGTCCAGTATTACATTCCTAAGCCTTTTTATGTATTGTATTCGTTCGTCAGGGAATCCCTATTGTTCACTCCTATCAGGGAGACTTGCCTGTGAATTCTATCTTATTAAATACAAGTGGGCTAGCTAGTCTGTCTGGTAATTGATTTTGTATTCAAGGTAGGTTATTTCGTTCTAGTTTTTCAATTTATCTGTCCTATTAGGACAAAATAATATAGCGTACATAAGAGAATTAAGAGAGTACCCTTTTTATTATAAGACAGGTCCCTGGTGTCCTTAAGAGATGGAGCAATCGTCACTTGACAACTCAAAACTGACCGGTACAACCTGTGTGCTTGCCTACTCGTCTTTTACTGGCTTGTTTGTACCCAGCTACAATCACTTTACAACCTAGAAGTACTGAATTCTCTTTCCGATAGGTCCCGAAAAGGGAAGGAAGGCTAGAATGTCAACATGCTTCTATTATATCGAATTTACCCGATAGTCTCCATTTTGAAAATGTCCAATGCCAAAGTCACTGAATGAGTAAGTTGCCGGACAGCTTCGAAGCCTAACATTCTTGCAATTCGATTTGAAGAAATTATAATGTGGTCTATATGGGATAACATGATTTTCTAATTCAATCAGTCAACCACTCCCTGAAACATATTCTAATTGATGGAAGAAAGTGATAAATAACAGAAGCAAATATCTATTTTCTCGTAAATATAAAAATTCTATAATTTGTGAAAACTATCCAAGCGTCTTCAATTCTTACCATCTTAAAAATTGAGCAAATCTTAGATACAAACAAGTTACCAGAATATCTTAAGGCCACATCAATAAATCACATATTTCTATATTTTTTTTATAAATAAATAATAACGATTACATGATCTTACAAATTTTTAAATACACATAATCTTATATAGATTCACAATTCCGATATATCAATAAATACTAACGATTACATGATCTTACAAACTTTTAAATACACATAATCTTATATAGATTCACAATTTCGATATATCAATAATAATAATTACTAGCTACTTTCAATATAATTCTCCATATAATACAAACAATCGCTTCACATTGAGCGCGAGTCTTTTTTAAATAACTGAACCTGAGACACACTGAATAATAGTGATTGTGTTATATTTGGTTGGCAAAAGATATTTTTCAAGGAAAAACATGTTATAATCAATGGATTTTGTGTGATATGTGCGCCCGGCGGTTTAATTGGTCGAAATTATTCGTGGACGTCCGTGATGACCTATTTAATGGTGCACGTTGGTTCGGAGGAGTAAACATAGGTATTTTCCATTTCAAACGTAGCCCGGAATGGGAAATAGAGATTTCTCCATTTTTTCGTGTGTTATAGTCCATGGATTTTGTGTGATATGTGCGCCCGATAATTTTTTGTCCGATATTTTTTGTGGACGTTCGTGACGACCTATTTAATGGTGCACGTTGGTTCAGAGGGGCAAGCGTAGGTATTTTTGATTTCAAACGTGGCCTAGAACGAAAAATAGGTATTTTTCTGTTTTTTTGTTGTTACAGTCCATGGATTTTGTGTTTTATGTGCGCTCAATGATTTTTTGACCAAATTCGTGGGCATCTGTGATGACCTATTTAATGATGCGTGTTGGTTCGGAGAGGCAAACGTAGGTTTTTTCAATTTCTAACATGACTCGGAATGAAAAATAGGGATTTTTTTATTTTTTTCGTGTGTTATAGTCCATGGATTTTGAGTGATGTGTGCGCCCAAAGGTTTTTTGGCTGAAATTTTTTGTGGGTGTCCGTGAAGACCTATTTAACGGCACGCGTTAGTCTGGAGGAGCAAACACAGGTCTTTTCGATTTCAAACGTGGCCCAAAATGAAAAATAGGAATTTTTCTATTTTTCGTGTATTATATAGTCCATAATTTTTGTGTGATATGTGCACCTCACGATTTTTTGGCTAAAATTTTTCGTGGGCATCCATGACGACCTAATTAATGGCGCGTGTTGGTTTATAGAGGCAAACATAGATTTTTTTGATTTCAAATGTGGCTTGGCATGGGAAATAGAGATTTTTTCATTTTTTCGTGTGTTATAGTCCATGGATTCTGTGTGATATGTGCGCCCGATGATTTTTTGGCTGAAAATTTGTGTGAGTGTCTGTCACGACCTATTTAATGGCGCGTATTGGTTCGGAGGTGCAAACATAATTTATTTTGATTTCAAACGTGGCCTGAAACAAAAAAATAGATTTTTTTTTATTTTTTCGTGTGTCATAGTCCATGAATTTTGTGTAACATGTGTGCCCGGCGGTTTTTTAGCTTGAATTTTTTGTGGGCGTAGGTTAATGGCGCGCATTGATTTGGAGGGGCAAACGTAGGTTTTTTCAATTTCAAACGTGGCCCAAAATGGAAAATAGGAATTTTTTCATTTTTTTGTATGTTATAATCCATGAATTTTGTGTGATATGTGCGCCTGATGTTTTTTTGATCAAAATTTATCGTGGGCGTCCGTGACGACCTATTTAACGGGGCGCGTTGGTTCGGAGGGACAAGTGTAGGTTTTTTCGATTTCAAACGTGGCTCGAAATGGGAAATAATAATTTTCTATTTTTCATGTGTTATAGTCCATAGATTTTGTGTGATGTGTGCTCGACGGTGTTTTTAGCCAAATTTTTTTGTGGGCGTTCGTGATGACCTATTTAATGGCGCACGTTGGTTTGGAGGGCAAAATGTAGGCTTTTTTTATTTCAAATGGATCCGGAATAGGAAATAGGATTTTTTCTATTTTTTCGTGTGTTATAGTCCATAAATTTTGTATGATATGTCCGTCCGACGATTTTTTGGCTAAAATTTTTGTGTAAATTTGTGACGACCTATTTAATGACATGCGTTGGTTCGGAGGGGCAAACGTAGGTTTTTCCAATTTCAAACGTGGCCCGAAACGGGAAATAGAGATTTTTTCATTTTTTTGTGTGTCATAGTTCATGGATTTTGTGTGATATGTGTGCCTGGTGGTTTTTTGATCAAAATTTTTTATGGGAGTCCGTGATGACCTATTTAATTGCGCGCATTGGTTCGGAAGGAAAAATATATTTTTTTTAAATTTCAAAAGTGTCTCGAAAGGAAAAATAGAAAAATTTCTATTTTTTCGTGTGTTATAGTCCATGAATTTTTTGCGATATGTGCGCCCGACGATTTTTTGACCAATTTTTTTTGTGGATATCTGTGATGACGTATTTAATGGCGTGCTTGGTTCGGAGGGACAAATATAGATTTTTTTAATTTCAAACATGGCTCGGAATGGAAAATAGGGATTTATTCACTTTTTTGTGTGTTATATTTCATGAATTTTGTGTGACATGTGCGTCTGGTGGTTTTTTAGCTAAAAATTTTTGTGGGCGTCTGTGACGACCTCTTTAATGGCGCGCGTTGGTTCGGAGGGGCAAATGTAGATTTTTTTTTATTTCAAACGTGGCCCGCAATGAAAAATAGTGATTTTTCCATTTTTCGTGTGTTATAGTTCATGGATTTTTAGTGATATGTGCGCCAATCAGTTTTTTGGCTAAAAATTTTTGTGGGCGTCCGTGACGATCTATTTAATGGCGCGCTTTGGTTCGGAGGGGCAAACGTAGTTTTTTTCGATTCTAATCGTGGCCCGAAATGAGAAATATGAATTTTTCAGTGTTTTCATGTGTTATAGTCCATGAATTTTGTGTAATATGTGCGCCCGATAGTTTTTTGGCCAAATTTTTCTTGGGCTTCAGTGACGACGTATTTAATGGCATGCGTTAGTTCGAAGTGGCAAACGTAGTTTTTTTTTATTTCAAACGTGGCCCAAAATGGGAAATAGAAATTTTTCTATTTTTTCGTGTGTTATAGTCTTTGACTTTTGTGTGATGCGTGCGTTCGGTGATTTTTTGGCCAAATTTTTTTGTGAACGTCCGCGACAACCTATTTAACGGCACACGTTGATTTGGAGGGGCAAATATAGGTTTTTTCATTTCAAATGTGACCCAAAATAGAAAATAGGGATTTTTCTGTATTTTCGTGTGTTATAGTCAATGAATTTTGTGTGATATGTGCGCCCGACGGTTCTTTGGCCAAAATTTCTCGTGGGTATCCGTGACGACCTTTTTAATGATGCTCATTAGTTCGGAGGGACAAACATAGGTTTTTTTGATTTTAAACGTGGCCCGAAATGGGCAATAGGGATTTTTCTATTTTTTCGTGTGTTATAATCCTTGGATTTTGTGTGATATGTGCGTCCGATTATTTTTTGTCTAAAATTTTTTGTCAGCGTCCGTGACGATCCATTTAATGGCACATGTTGGTTTTGAG
The DNA here is from genome assembly GCA_003996215.1 of Jaltomata sinuosa. Taxonomy (NCBI): domain Eukaryota; kingdom Viridiplantae; phylum Streptophyta; class Magnoliopsida; order Solanales; family Solanaceae; genus Jaltomata; species Jaltomata sinuosa. The sequence continues at coordinate 719,299 of QJPP01000617.1, read as the reverse complement.
GGTCAAACGTAAGTTTTTTCGATTTCACACATGACCCGGAATGGAAAATAGGGATTTTTTTCATTTTTCATGTGTTATAGTTCATGAATTTTGTGTGATATATGCGCCCGATGATTTTTTGGCCAAAAGTTTTTGTGGACGTCCGTGACGACCTATGTAATGGCGCGTGTTGGTTCAGAGGGTCAAACGTAAGTTTTTTCGATTTCAAACGTGGTCCGAAATAAGAAATAGAGATTTTTTTATTTTTTAGTGTGTTAGTCAATGAATTTTGTGTAATATGTGCGCCCGACAGTTCTTTGGCCAAAAAAATTTGTGGGCATCTGTGACGATCTATTTAATGGAGCGCATTGGTTTTGAGGGACAAATGTAGGTTTTTTCGATTTCAAACATGGCCCGAAATGTGAAATAGAGATTTTTTCATGTGTTATAGTCAATAAATTTTGTACTATATGTGTGCCCGGCGGTTCTTTGGCCAAAATTTTTCGTGGGCATCCATGACGACCAATTTAATGGCGCGCATTGGTTTGGAGGGGCAAACATAAGTTTTTTTTATTTCAAACCTTGCTCAGAATGAAAAATAGAGATTTTTTTATTTTTTCGTGTGTTATAGTTCATGAATTTTGTGTGATATGTGCGCCCGGTAATTTTTTGGGCAAAATATTTTATTGGCATCCGTGACAACTGGCGCGCGTAGGTTCAGAAGGGCAAATGTAAATTTTTTTGATGTCAAACGTGAGATTTTTTCATTTTTTTGTATATTATATTCCATAGATTTTGTGTGATATGTGCGTTAGATGGTTTTTTGGCTGAAAAGTTTCATGGGCTGTTACGACCTATTTAATGGCGCACGCTATTTCGAAGGGACAAACGTATGTCTTTTTGATTTCAAACGTAGGTCTTTTTGATTTCAAACGTAGCCCAGAATGGGAAATAGAGATTTTTCTATTTTTTCGTGTGTATAGTCCATAGATTTTGTGTGATATGTGCGCCCGATGATTTTTTGGCCAAAATTTTTTGTGGGCGTCCGTGATGACCTATAAAATGGCGCGCGTTAGTTCGGTGGGGCAAACGTAGATTTTTTCAATTTTAAACGTGGTCCGGAACAGGAAATAGAGATTTATTCATTTTTTTGTGTGTTTAATGACGCGCGTTAGTTCGGAGAGGCAAACGTAGGTTTTTTTGATTTTAAATGTGGCCCAGAATGAGAAATAAGGATTTTTTCATTTTGTTCGTGTGTCATAGTCCATTGATTTTGTGTGATATGTGCGCCCAGTAATTTTTTGGCCAAAATTTTATATGGGCGTTCGTGACGATCTATTTAATAGCATGTGTTGGTTCGGAGGGGCAAACATAGGCTTTTTCGATTTCAAACGTTGCCCAAAATGAGAAATATAATTGTTTTTTATTTTTCGTGTGTTATAGTCAATGAATTTTGTGTCATATGTGTGTTCGGTGATTTTTTGGTTAAAATTTTTCGTGGGCGTCCGTAACGACTTATTTAATGATACGCGTTGTTTCGGAGTGACAAACGTAGTTTTTACTGATTTCAAATATGGCCCGAAACAAAAAATAGGGAGTTTTCCATTTTTTCATGTGTTATAGTCCATGAATTTTGTGTGATATGTGCGCCCGATATTTTTTGGCTGAAATTTTTCATGTGCGTCCATGACGATCAATTTAATGGCGCACGTTGGTTCGAAGGGGCAAATGTAGGTTGTTTCGATTTCAAACATTGTCCGAAATGAGAAATAGAGATTTTTTTTTCATTTTTCGTGTGTTATAGTCCATGAATTTTGTGTGATATGTACGCCAGGTAATTTTTTAGCCAAATTTTTTTGTGATCGTCCGTGAACACCTATTTAATGGCGCGCATTGGTTAGGAGGGGAAAACGTTATTTTTTTCGATTTCAAACGTGGCTCTAAACGGGAAATAAAGGTTTTTCTTCATTTTTTCGTGTGTTATAGTTCATGAATTTTGTGTGATATGTGCTCCCGACGATTTTTTAGCTGAAATTTTTCATTGACGTCTGTGATGACCTATTTTATGGCGCGCATTAGTTCAGAGAGGCAAACATAGATTTTTTCAATTTCAAACGTGGCCCGAAATGAAAAATATAAATTTTCCCAATTTTTCATGTGTTATAGTCCATGAATTTTGTGTGATATGTGCGTCCGACAATTTTTTTGGTCAAAATTTTTTGTGGGCGTCCGTGATGACTTATTTAGCGTGCGTTGGTTTGGTGAGGCAAACGTATGTTTTTTTAATTCGAAACATGGCCTGAAATAGAAAATAGGGATTATTCTATTTTTTCGTGTGTTATAGTCAATGAATTTTGTGTGATATGTGCGCCCGATGATTTGTTGGCCGAATTTTTTTTTTTGGCGTTCGTGACGACCTATTTAATGGTGCGCGTTGGTTCGGATGGGCAAACGTAGCTTTTTCCAATTTCAAACATGGCCCAGAACGGGAAATAGAGATTTTTCTATTTTTTCGTGTGTTATAGTCCATTGATTTTGTGTGATATGTGCTCCCGGTGATTTTTTGGCAAAAATTTTTAGTGGGTGTGCGTGATGACCTATTTAATGGCGCGTTGGTTCGGAGCGATAAACGTAGTTTTTTTCAATTTCAAACGTGACCCAGAATGGGAAATATGAATTTTTTCTATTTTTACATGTGTTATAATCTATGGATTTTGTGTGATATGTGTGTCCGATAATTTTTTGATCAAAATTTTTTATGGACGTCCGTGACGATCTATTTAATGGGGTGCGTTGGTTCAGAGGGGCAAAAATAGTTTTTTTTTATTTCAAACATTGTCCGAAACGAGATATAGGGATTTTTTCTTATTTTTCGTGTGTTATAGTCCATAAATTTTATGTGATATGTGCGCTTGGTGATTTTTTGGTCAAATTTTTTTTCATGGCCGTCCATGATCACCTATTTAATGGCGCGCGTTGGTTAGGAAGGCAAACATAGATTTTTTTGATTACAAACGTGGCCTAAAACGGGAAATAGGAATTTTTCTTTTTTTTTGTTTGTGTTATAGTCCATGAATTTTTTGTGATATGTGTTATCGGTAGTTTTCTGGCTGAAATTTTTCATTGACGTCCGTGATGACCTATTTTATGGTGCGCATTAGTTCGGAGGGGCAAACATAGGTATTTTCAATTTCAAACGTTGCCCGAAATGAAAAATAGGAATTTTCTCATTTTTTCGTGTGTTATAGTCCATGAATTTTGTGTGATATATGCGTTCGGCAGTTTTTTTGATCGAAATTTTTTGTGGGCGTCCCTGACGACCTATTTAATGGCGTACGTTGGTTTGGTGGGGCAAATGTAGATTTTTTCGATGTCAAAAACGTGGAATTTTTTCATTTTTCTGTATGTTATAGTCCATAGATTTTTTGTGATATGTGCGCTAGACAATTTTTTGGCTAAAAGGCGTCCGTTACGACTTATTTAATGGCGCACACTAGTTCGGAGGGACAAACGTAGGTCTTTTCGATTTCAAACGTAACACAGAATGGAAATAGAGATTTTTCTAGATTTTGTGTGATATGTGCGCTCGATGGTTTTTTGGCCAAAATTTTATTTGGGCGTCCGTGACGACCTATTTAATGGCGCGCATTTGTTCGGAGTGGCAAATGTAGGTTTTTTCGATCTTAAACATGGCCCGGAACAAGAAATAAGATTTTTTTCATTTTTTTGTGTGTTTTAGTCCATAAATTTTGTGTGATATGTGCGTCCGGCGATTTTTTGGCCAAATTTTTTTGTGCGCGCCAGTGATGATCTATTTAATGGCACACGTTGGTTGGGAGTGACAAACATAGGTCTTTTTAATTTCAAACGTGGCCCGAAATAAAAAAAGAAATTTTTAATTTTTTTCGTGTGTTGTAGTCTATGAATTTTGTGTGAGCGCCCGGTGATTTTTTGGTCAAAATTTTTCGTGGACGTCCGTGATGACTTATTTAATGATGCGCGTTGATTCGGAGGGACAAATGTAGTTTTTACTGATTTCAAATGTTGCCCAAAATGGAAAATATGGAGTTTTCCATTTTTTTTTAATGTGTTATAGTCCATAGATTTTTTGTGGTATGTGCGCTCAATGATTTGTTGGCTGAAATTTTTCGTGGGCGTCCATGACGATCAATTTAATGGCGCGCGTTGGTTCGGAGGGGCAAACGTAGGTTTTTTTTATTTTAAACATTGTCCGGAATGAGAAATAAGATTTTTTTTTCATTTTTTGTGTATTATAGTCCATGAATTTTGTGTGATATGTGCGTTCGGTGGTTTTTTGGTCAAAATTTTTTGTGATCGTCCGTGATCACCTATTTAATGGCGCGCGTTGGTTAGGAGGGGCAAACGTAGATTTTTTCAATTTCAAACGTTGCCCAAAATGAGAAATAGAAATTTTTCTTTTTTTTCCGTGTGTTATAGTCCATGAATTTTGTGTGATATGTTCTCTCGGCAATTTTTTGGCTGAAATTTTTCTTTGACGTCCGTGATGACTTATTTTATGGCGCGCATTAGTTCGAAGGGGCAGACATAGATTTTTTCAATTTCAAACGTGGCCTGAAATTAGAAATAGGAATTTTTTCATTTTTTCGTGTGTTATAGTCCATGAATTTTGTGTGATATGTGCGTCCATCAATTTTTTTGGCCGAAATGTTTTGTGGGCGTCCGTGACGACCTATTTAATGGCGCGCATTGATTTGGTGGTGCAAACGTAGGTTTTTTCGATTTCAAACGTGACCTGAAATGGGAAATAGAGATTTTTCCATTTTTTCGTGTATTATAGTCCATGAATTTCGTGTGATATGTGCGTCGGACGATTTGTTGGCTGAAACTTTTTGTGGGCGTCCGTGACGACCTATTTAGTGGTGCGCGTTGGTTCGTATGGGCAAACGTAGCTTTTTTCGATTTCATACGTGGCCCAGAATGGAAAATAGAGATTTTTTCATTTTTTTGTGTGTTATAGTCTATGGATTTTGTGTGATATGTGCCCCCGGCGATTTTTTGGCCAATTTTTTTTGTGGGCGTGCGTGATGACCTATTTAATGGCGCGCGTTGATTCGGAACGACAAACGTAGATTTTTTTAATTTTAAACGTGTCCCAAAATGAAAAATAGGAATTTTTCTATTTTTCGTGTGTTATAATAATCTATGAATTTTGTGTGATATGTGTGCCCGGTGATTTTTTTATCAAAGTTTTTTATGGGCGTCCGTGACGACCTATTTAATGGCGCATTTTGGTTCAAAGGGGCAAACGTAGATTTTTTTGATTTTAAATGTGGTTCGAAATGAAAAATAGGATTTTTTTTTCATATGTTATAATCTATGAATTTTGTGTGATATGTGTGGCCGACGATTTTTTGATCAAAATTTCTTATGGGCGTCCGTGACGACCTATTTAATGGCGCGTTTTGATTCAGAGGGACAAACATAAATTTTTTTCGATTTTAAATGTGGTTCGAAATGATTTTTTTTTTTTTGGTGTGTTATACCCAAAAGAGAAAAATGACTTCTCTAATTTTTGAGCAAAATTGTTCTTTCCACTTTACTATCAATGCTCCAACCAACAATTCTACATTATTATCAATCTTTAATACTAAAAGATTACATCAAAGTACTATCTGATATCTAACATTAATATCAATCTTAAATAAATACACACAACACTTTTCACTCTCCTTGTAGTATCTTATTTTTGAAGTTTTATTGATGTCTGTTATTTCGAGTAGATCGAGTGTATTATTATTTTGTGGTAGTTTTTTTTTGTTACTATTTGTTGTTCCGTTACTACGTATTATTTCTTGTACTTCTATTACGACTGTTTTTGTCTTGAGCTGGAGGGTCTATCAAAAAAACATCCTCTCTACCTCCCGTGACTCCACTAAATACAACGTATTATTGTTGTTGTTATATTTTCACTCTCCAACCAAAGTTTAAACTACAAAACTCGAGCTTTAGGACATCGATTTTGTTGCTATTTTTTTCTTCTCACATTGTATCCTGAAGTTCAAATTATAAAACTGGAATTTTAAGAAACAAAAATTTAAAGTTAGAACTTAAAAAAAAAAACGAATTTTTGCCTCTCAAATCAGTTATAGCTAAACTTTAATTACTTTGCAAATGTTAGATATATTTTAAATAGGGGGTCCAAAAAGTGGTTACTGATGCCATAATTATACCAAGAAAAAATGGGTCAAATACTAAATACTGCAACACATATCTCCTGCAAAATATTCAATACCTTTCCAAAATCTGAAGGAAAGTTAAACATATTGTTTACTCTCTCCGTCTCAAAATATTTATTGTCCTTATAAAAAATTATATGGTTTAAAATATTTTATCATTTTAAGAGTCCAAAACAAATTTAGTTATTTTTTCCTATTTATCCTTGGTGGTAAATATCGAGGGTCTTATGAAAATAAACTCTCTATCTTTGCAAGATAAGGGTTAAGTATGTTGTGTACACTTTACTCTCCTCAGATTTCGCATATAGAATTACACAAAGTATGTTGTTTTCAGGAGCGCGGACCTACTCTATTAGGAGGAGGTGCACGGGCATCTGTTAACTTCGGACAACCTCTCTACCTTTACGAGGTAGGAGTAAGGTCTGTGTTGACTTTATCCTTTCCAGACCCACATATGTGACTACACTAGGTATGTTATTGTTAGGGGTGAACCTACCCTATTAGGAGGAGCTGCACGAACATGAGTTAACTTGGGGGAAAAACTCTGTATAAATGTATATATACCTTGAAGAATTATCATATATTTTTGTAAATGCACTCAAACATATTTGTTGGATTGGGGTATCTGGTCATCGTGCCCCTTAGGCCCTTGAGCAAGAGTGTGCAACCGAGTTTTTAACAACAACAACTCGTATTTTTTATGTCGTTTGAATGATTTTTTTACTTCAATTGGCGCACTAAAAATAGTGATGCTCCGTCGTGCTCAAATCTTGGATCAGTCTCTAATTTTTGTTGTTATTGTTATTATACCCTTAGTATTACTTGTTCTTGAATATGACAAATACGTTAATTATGACATATAAATAAAGTAAATATTTTTAATGAAGAAAAATCATATCTTAAGATATAATAAAGATAAAATAGTTAAACACTCTTTTTAATTAATATTTTCTTAAAAAATATGACAAATACGTTAATTATGATATATAAATAAAATAAATATTTTTAATGAAGAAAAATCATATCTTAAGATATAACAAAGATAAAATAGTTAAACACTCTTTTTAATTAATATTTTCTTAAAAAATATATAAATAAAAAACATGATAAATATTTTGAGTCGGAGAAAGTATTAAAGAGAGCTAATAGGTGCCAGTTCTTTCCATCCTTCAGTACATTGAGTCAGAAATTCCTCAGAGACATGCTCCAAAACCAAACCAATGAAATAAATAATTTATAAATTATTAAGAAAGAACAAGCTGTCATGCATGTCTTCATAATATGAATTATTATATATACATTAATGTACCAACATTTTTGACAGGTAACTTTTTCAAGATTCCAAGAACATGACATTACTGATTATGTTGGTTGTGAATAATCACTATGTTGTAAGCACATATCTTGCTGAAATCATATAATGATGAACTAAATACATAGTAGTAGTATTTTTTATAATGGTGGTGTATGAATCAGCTTGTACGTAAATCATTTCAACGGATACCTATTATTTTTATAAATCAATTTGTATGTACTTCGACTATTTCACTGTTGCATACCTGTTATTTGTACAGACAAGTTTGTCTCTACCTTGACTATTTCACCGCTGAATACTTGTTACTTGTACGGACCAAATTGTCCGTACAAGTACCTCGTCTGTTCTCAGCATCTGATACCTGTTACTTGTATGGACAAGTTTGTCCGTATATATTTCACCGTTTGATACATGTTACTTGTGCGAACCAATTTGTCTGTACTTCAACTATTTCATCGTCAGATATATATTACTTGTGCATACCAACTTATTCATATCTAGACTATTTCATCAAATACATGTTATTTATCATCAACATAAATTCCAAACAACTCTACATATCAAATTTTTTGATGTAGCTAAAATTGATTACTAATTTTCACTCACTTCATTAACCGCGACAACAAAGAGCTAAATTTGAAGGACCTAGAGGTTAGATCATGAATAGCATCTAAATGATTGAACATAGCAACAGAGAAAATTAGTCAAAAGTGATTAATTAAATTAATGTTGGAGGAATTAGAATACTTTAAACTTCTTGTCCTATGTACACAGTAACACATACTTCATGAAAAGGACCACTATAGACAGTGGTCCTCTATGGTTTTTCTGCAATTACTATTTCCAAGAATTTAATGGAGCCCCATAAATTAACACCAGGTCCATCATAATATAAAATGAAAAAGTTTTGCCTTTTCAATTATGTTGTTCGAACTCTTCAAAATACTATCGAGTATATGTCGCATCCTTTAAAAACTATGCATTTTAGAGATTCAACAGGGTGAGACAATATTTTTGAAGCATCCGACAAGTTTGTTGCTCCGGCTCTTAAGAATATTATCGGGTATGTGTCGATCGTCGAGTCCTTCAAAACCTATGTATTTTTAGAAGATCCGACATGAGTAGAACAACATCTTTGAAGAGTTTGACACAGGTGCGAGGACATTTTTAAAGCGTTCGACACGTATGTTGCTCCAACTCTTAAAAATATTGTTGGATGTGTGTCGAATCCTTTAAAACCTATGCATTTTTAGAGGATTCGATATGAGTGTAGCAACATCCTTAAAGAGTCTTACACGGATGCGGCAACATTTTTGAAGCGTTTAACACGTTTGTTGCTCCAACTCTTAAAAATATTGCTAGGTGTGTGTCAAATCCTTCAAAATCTATGCACTTTCAGAGGATTTGATAAGAGTGCAACATCTTTGAAGAGTCTGACATGGGTGCAATAACATTTTTATAATTTTTGACATGTTTGTTGCTCCAACTCTTAAAAATATTATCGGGTGCGTGTCGGATCTTTCAAAATCAATGGCTTTTAGAGGATTCGATATGAGTATAACATCTTTGAAAAGTCCGACACAGATGCAATAACATTGTAAAAGCTTTTGACACGTTTGTTACTCCAACTCTTAAAAATATTATTGGGTGTATATCAAATTCTTTAAAATTTTTGTATTTTTGGAGAATTCGACATGAATGCGGTAACACTTTTAAAGAAGGCAGCACTTATGTAAGAGTATTCACTGCAAAAAAGTGACCATCTTGGATACATAAAGTGTCTTTGGATGCTGTTCTTTGTCAGCAAGCAAGAATCTGACTCATTCTTGGAGGCCCCATGAACTCTAACAGAATGATTTTATAACATCATGAACCAAGACACCAAACAAGAAGTCACATATTTTCTTAGTTTTAATTTGCTTTTCTGATTTGAACTTTATACGATATTTAGGAGAGTAAAATAACTTTTGAATCTTGTGATAAGATATATAGAATGCACCAATATGCCCTTTAATGGTCTTGAACATGCCACATGAAAATTGAAATTAAAGAGTTGCGCCAAGAAAAAAAAAAGGGGGATATTCTTTTTTAAACAGACTAAAAATAAAAATAAGACAAACAAATTGAAGCAATGGGAGTAACTTGTAAAGATCAGAAAGAAGACAAATGAAATTGAGTGGAAAATTTGTTCTTCATCAAGGGTCAAGCAAAAGCCTATTTTGTACTGTAACTTAAAACTTTTCCAGTGGAAATGTTAAAAGGAAATGAGAAGGCATTGCATAAAGCAGCAAACAAAAATATTGGACTACTGTACAATTCCCCCTTGTGCTAGGTAACACAAAGGAGAACTCAAAATACCAAAAAAAACAAGAGGTGAAAATTGCATTGTTGCCAATGTTATTGTGTCCCTCTTATCTTCATTGTTGTGCAGGCTCAATATCCTTGAGCAGTCCAACAACTTGATGCATACTTGGTCGTTTCGCGGGAACTTCAGCTGTGCATAGATAACCGATTTTCAAGGCTTCTAGTATTTGTGTCTGTGATGCAGTTCCACGGATTTTTGGATCGATAACTCTTGATCCCTCGTTGTTCCTTACTAATCCTCTAACCCAACCAACCAAATTAGCATCCGGATAATCATCTTCAACTGGTTTTTTCCCGGTGATTAACTCGAAAAGGATGACTCCAAATCCATACACATCTGACTTTGGTGTAGGATATTTAGGTGAGCTGCTCTCTGGATGCAGAAACTCTGGAGGAATATATCCAGGTGAACCGCGAGTGATTTCATCCTCCGGTCCAGTGCCAAAGATTTTGGCCAATCCAAAATCGGATAATCTTGGCTCCAAGTTCATATCAAGATAAACACTGCTAGCTTTGACATCTCTATGTATAATGGGAGGTGAACAACCATGGTGTAGAAATGCAAGGGCTCTAGCAGTGCCAAGCGCGATTTTGTGCCTAAATCTCCAAGTGGTTAACAACCCCTCCGAACCAACATTCTGAATAATGTTGTTATCGTCCTCTTCCCACGTGTCCGTACTCCAGTCTTCAGTAGTAGTTCGAACCCCAAGTGGCAAGTCATGAAGCAAATTCTGCAAATTCCCATTCTCCATGTAATCATAAATAGCAATTCTTTGCTCACCAGCCAAGCAGTATCCAGTCAATGGAACAAGATTAGGATGTTTTATCCGGCCAAGATACTCGAGCTCTCTTGCAGCTTCATGGTCTGTCATAGTGGAACCATGAACCAGAACTTTCACTGCCACATGAATCCCACCTGGTAAAAAGCCTCTATAAACTGGACCAAACCTCCCTTCAGCTAACAATGTGCCTCGATCAAAATTAGAAGTTGCAGATAAGAGATCTGCAAATGTGAAATTCAACAGTGGCTTCTCGAAAATCACTACGGGCACTGAGTTTGCTTGCTTAACATCAGCAACCCAAGTTGTTGAATCAGTCTGGAACGAAAAGGGGCCAGAAATAGTCTGTTCTTCCTTGTAAGAATTCTGTTTAACCGCCCATATCGTGGTTTTCCTTCGACAACCAAAAGCCAAGAACAGTAAACCAAGAAGCAGAAAGACCATAGAGAAAGTTAATGCCAAAGCAAGTTTAAGCCCTCTGTGTTTCGGAGCTTTCTTGTGGAAGAGAGCAGGGTTGGCAGCAATAGGACATCCATAGGATGACCCGATAAACGCCGACTGGAACGTTTCGGTGGAGAATTCAGAAGCACAAAGAGTTAGATTGTTGTAAGAAAAATTGAACCTATCCATCCTTGGAAGTATCTCAACAAGTGGCAATGGGATATCACCAGTCAAATTGTTGTATGAAACATCAAGAACCATTAGATTTCTATTGCTCAGTGGAGGAACGCGGTTACTAAGATGGTTTTTGGATATATCGAGGATTTTCAAGCGACTCAACGATGAGAGCTCTTGAGGGATTTGGCCAATCAAACTGGTTCCAGACAAATTGAGATACTCTAAGCCAGATAACATATCAATATGTGGAAATACTTGTTGTGAAAATCTATTATCTGCAAGATTAAGGTATAGGAGATTTCGGGCATTGTTTAATTCTCGAAAGATCTCTCCACTAAGCTTATTCTCAGATAAATCTAGATAAACCAAATGAGACCAATTGAAGCTGGAACTGAAGTTTACCTGAGAAATGTGACCATCAAACTGGTTTCTACTCAAATCAATCACTTCCAATGGCCCCATAAAAAGACCAACAACAGAACCTTTAAACATATTGCCTGAAATGTTGATATGTCTGATTGAATCCATCTTGGAAAAATCTGAATCTTTCCCATGAATCTCATTTTCTGCAAGATTCAAGAACTTGAGCTTGTGAAATGCAGAACCAAAACCATTAGGAAAACCAGTGAGTCTGTTTTCTGAAAGATCAAGGGATTCCAAAGAATGACAGCTCAAAATTCCAGAAGGGATTTCTGAATCAAACAAGTTCTTGCTAAGATTAAGAGAATGCAAACTTGAAAGGGAGCTAATGGCTTCTGGAATTTTCCCAGAAAAATTGTTGACAGAAAAGTCCATGATTTCAAGAACACCAAAATTGCCTATGTTGCTTGAAAGGTCACCAGATATATGGTTATGTGAGAGGTTAAGGTACTTGAGTGAACCTAAACTCCATATATCAGAAGGCAAACCAGTTAGCTTATTGTTGCTCAGATCCAAATACTTAAGCTTTGTGAGTTTACCAATGGTGTTATCAGGAATCACACCAGATAAACCAAAACTTTTAGCTGTCAAATTGACAACATTTTCTTCCTTGGTATCACATCCCACCCCTTGCCAAGAACAAAAGTGAGCTGAAAAGTTGTGAACTTTAGTAACCCCCATCTTTTGTAAGAAATCAGAGACAAAAAATCCATCAGTGTTTGGCTGTTGGCAAAGCAAAGGCCTAAAGAACACTGTCAAAAGTAGAAAAGAACCAAGAATGCCTATTCCCATTTGTAGATAAGACTTCCAACTGTAAAACTCAAAGAGAAAAAGAAGCAAAACCCTCCAAAATTCTCCCCTTTTTCAGAACTTCAACACCATTTTAGCACAACCCCACAAAGCCAAAAGTTCAAGAAAAGTATACTATTGGCTAAAAATGCATAAAAATCAAATCTTTCTTGTGAGAAATGAGAAAGATAAGGCTTCAACAGTAAAACTCAAGAGAGAAAAAGAAAGAAGCAAATCCTCCAAAAAACTCCCCTTTTTTCAGAACTTCAACACCATTTTTGACTCATAAAGTTGTTCTATCTTCCAAGAATCAGCAAAACAAGCACTTTCAACACAACCCCACAAAGCCAAAAGTTCAAGATGTGCACACAATTGGCTAAAAATGCATAAAAATCAAATCTTTCTTGTGAGAAATGAGAAAGATAAGACCCTCCAAACAACTCCAAAAATCTCTCCTTTTTCAGAATTTCAACAGTATTTTTGACTCATAAAGTTTGTTCTACTTTCCAAGAATCAGCAAAACAAACACTTTCAGCACAACCCCACAAAGCCAAAAGTTTAAGTGGTGTATACTATTGGCTAAAAATGCATAAAAATCAAATCTTTCTGAGAAACAGCAACTCAGAAGATAATGGGAATTTCAGAGGACAACTAAGATTTTTGATGTTTCTGTAAAAAAAAAAGAGAATGAATAATGTGAACTTACCTTGTCTGACCTTTGCATGAAAAGCCAACAAAGAAAACAAACACCTCAACATAAATGCTTTGTCTCTCTGTGTTTTCAACAAGACAAAAACAAGTTCAAATCTTTTTCATAAAAAAAATGACTATATGGAGAAGACAAAGAGCTAATAAAAAAAAAAAAGACCAAAAAATCAAGAAAATTTTTATGGTGGTGAGTAGTAGTAATAAAAATTGACAGTGTGTGTGTTGTGATCAAATGTTATTAGGGGGGGTTCATAAATGAGAAATTTTTGGGTTGGTGAAGTTTTGGAGTAAAGGTGTTAGATGGGAATTCAATGATTCTGCATTATGTTCATTCATTCATCATCATTTTACTTCATAGCAAGTGGAAATAATACTTATGTTCCTCTTGATTATTACTACTACTACTACCCTTTAAAGAAAAATAAAGCAAGAAAGTGTAATATTTTAGGCTACTTTAATCAATATTTATTGCTTTAAAAGTTTACTTATTGTTACCTTATAAGTGCTATTACTATTTATATATTTGAAAACTATGTAAAAAATATTAATTAATCATAATAATTGAAACTTCAAGATATTTAAAAATACTATATGAAAAAATTATAATAAAAAAAATGATTTGAATCTCAAAATTCAAAAAGTGCCACATAAATTGAGATGAAGAAAAAAAATTATTTTTTAATGGTTAGTCCTATTTGGATTAGATCAGTTCAATATTATAAATCTAAATTAAAAATTATATAAAAAGTATATAAGTTATAATTCTTCACATATCTATCTGTTGAAAAATATATTTATAATATTAATTAAAATTCATAAATAAATAAATAAAAGACAAATAATTTGGAATGGAGAGTATTTTTTACACTATTATTATAATAAAACTTTAAACTCATAAATTTTTAGTAGAGAATGGGAATCACCAAAAAAAAATGTAGTAAAGAATGGAAATCAAACTAGGGTCATGCCATTTTTTTTTAATAAATTACATAAATGGGGTTGTTACTTTATGAACACTTTTTATCATATAGAATATCAAAAGAAAATAAGAACAAAAACTTTCCAAAAGTAAAAGATTTTCTCTTTTTATTAAACTTTTTTATGGCTATTCAAGAAGGATAGATTTGCTATATTTCTTTACTATTTTTGGTCTTATATTGTGTTTTGACTTTCTGGTTTTTGTGCTTCAAATTTTGGGAAGATCTGTAAAGAGCAATAATTGTGGAAATTTGAAATATTCATGGATATATTTGTTATTGATGTAATTTTAAACAATTCCGTAAATAATTGCTTAAATTTTGCTTCTTAACCTTTAATATACTCCCTCACCAACATGATTTAATAGAGAAAATCTTGGTCGAAGTGTCACCCTAGAATGAATTTACAATATATTATCTAGATCAACCGAGATTTCAATACGAGCACCATACACTAAGTGAAAAAAAAATAAAAAATTATACCTCCTCCCCCTCAAGATACTTGTCGTCTTATTTGAAATATTTGTCATTTTAAAATTTCAAGATAAAATTAATTTTTTTTTATTTGCTCTTAATAATAATTTTTGTTGAAGACTACAAAATATTTCAATAATGAAATATAAATAGAGTAAATATTTAATGAATATAGATTAAATCTGAAGTCATAAATAAGAGTAAAACGGTCAAATATCTTTTCTGAATAATGTTTTTCTTAAGAAACGTTTAAATAAAAAATATGATAAATATTTTGGAACGAAAAGAATAATTTTAATTTTTTTATATTTATATTTTATTCTGCTTAAACTAATATTATGAGTCATGGGATACGTGTGATATGCAAACAAACGCGATGCTTATCAGTTCATCCAACTACATCACTAAATGCATCTTCATTTTATTTATTTATTTGCCATTTTATTCAAATATAGTTGGGTTCAGAACATCGTGAAACAGTTCAATTCATATTCGATATGGGCGTTAAAATATTGAGAGAATTTTTTCCTAGTATGAGAGATCTCAAAGGCCTATATGATTTGGATAATACATTTAGTTTTCATTTTATATAATTTTAAAAATTATATTAATCTTAAATTAATTAAATTTATCTGACTGTCAACTTATCACTATAGGTAAATTTTAGGATTTCAAACTTATGGACAAAGTTAGTGGATTCAGTCGAAATAAGCAAATATAATTGTAGCTTCGCTTTTGCCTCAGCTTACCGCAACTCTTTTTTTATTATTTGGATTTGGGAGCGGCAATATGTATATGCAAGCTCATACAAGAGGATTGAGGCGTAATTATGTATTAATCACCTTTATTGTGACAATTATAAGAATTAGTTAAAAGTAATTTCTACTATTAATAACCAAACACTACTCCTAATTTAAAGAAAAAATTGTTTAATATAAAACTACTCAAACCAAAATGGTAACTTTGACAATTTCATTAACTAAAAAGGGTTCAAATTTATTGATTCAACGATCATATATATAATAACTAATATTTGCCCAAGAAAATAGAATAAATGAATTAATTAAAATGATTCACTTTGTTTCTCTAATCAAATTATAACATAATTGATATCTTAACCAAATGTTTCCTAATAATTAATTACTTCTACCACAATTTTAGTCCCAATACAATTAGTAATAGAATTCATTAATTATCTTAAACGCAATTTCAACTTCTAAATATTATTCTTCAACTTCAAAACACTTTTTCGAGTTTTAATTAAATCTACATTCAAACGCCTACTAAAAAAGAAAGTAAAAAAGTTCACGAGGTACCTATTAGGACACTACTATTTAACTTATACTCACTTTTTAAATTTTTTGCATGTCTATTATTTTAGAGCAACTTCAGACATGAGGCGTCAAAATATGATTGGAGTTCAAGTTTTTTTTTGCTTATAGTCAAGTAAAAATAATTAAACTTCAATTATATGTTTATGACTTCAGGACGAAAATGACTATAATACATGCAAAATGCTTGAATTTTGACCAAAAATAACTTAAATCAGCCATATATGATTGAACGAGCTCATGCAAAAATGCTTGAACTTCAATCATATATATATGATTGAACGTCAGCCATATAAAATTTCAGACATTGCATATCTAAAATCAATTAATCCAAAGTGGTAGTTTATAATTTTTTTATACGCTACGAATATAATTTAAATGGTGATCTCAAAATCGAGTATTTATGCACATTAAGCCACTAAGAAAGCACATTGACTAATTAATTAAATTAAGAGAAGGAAACTATTATACTTTAAGCCCATAATTTGGCTGTTTTTTCACCCAACCCACTGACTATATATGACACTGTTTTGGTCTACAAAATATTCTCTGAATTTTGACTGACAAATAAATAAAAACTATTTTTTTTCAACTTGTTTGAGAATTTCAACTCAAATTAAATACTATAAAATATTATTTCTTCTGTTTTAATTTATTTGATCTATTTTTCTTTTTAGTTCGTTTTAAAAAGAATGATCATTTTTCTTTTTAGCAACTCTTTAATTTCAACTTTCGACGTGACATGTTAAGACCACAAAATTAAAAGGTATTTTCATACATTTGATATATCTTTAATTTAAAACCACAAGGTTTTAATTTTTTAATTTACTTGGGGGATTGCTACACTTGAGCCGAGGGGCTTTCGTAAACAGCTCCTGTACCTCCCACGAGGTAGTGGTAAGGTTTGCATACACTCTATTCTCCTCACACCTCACTTGTGGGATTCACCGGGTATGTTATTGTTGTTGTTTCTTAAATTTCGTGTCAAGTTAAAATAAGTCAAACAAATTGAAACGAAGAGAATAGTTGAGTGTAAATATATTAATATACCAATTGATGAATATTGAATATACCTAAAACGCGTGCTATATAATATCTATAATGTAATAATTACTTTTTTTATATGCCAAATAATTTTAACTTTTTTTTTTTGGAATATTTGACAGATTATATTTGGAATATAACTACTGGAATAGGTTGCTTGATAAGATGCTGTCTAAGTATATTATTATTATGTAAAAAGTAAAACAAAGGACAATATAATGTTGAATATCAAGTTGTCAAATTTATACTTTATATTTGATATTGGCTTTTTTTTTTTTTTTTTTTTTAACAACAACGTACTCAATGTAATCCCACAAGTGAAATCTGAAGAGGGTGATATGCATACACAACTTTACTCTTACCTTGTGAATGTAGAGATGTTGTTTCCGATTAATCCTCGAATCAAATAAGGCATAACAAAATAATACGAAAAGAAAATTCAGTAATAAAGAAAGTTATGTTAAAAATAATGAAGAAAAAACAATAGCAACAGAAGACATGTAATTGACATATTTTTGTTATTTTATATAATTAAGATTCAACTTGTAGAATGTTCATACATGTAAATGATAATTTTAGTTTTATGTGACTTATTTATCCTCATGTAAAATCTTATATTGATTTACAAATAGAAAAATAAGGTTTTATTTTTTTATTTTTAAAAAAAAGATCAATAAATACTTCTTATAGTATGAACACGAAGTATACTTTCTTCTATTTCATTTGTCCTTTCTTGGTATAAAATGAATGGTGGAAAAAACTTAAAGACTTTTGTTTCTTTAAAAAGAGACAATGAGAAGATAAAATGGGTGAAAATTGTACTTTTATTGACTTTAGTTCCAAAAAAAAATGTCCCCCCACTTACACACTAGGGACATAGGCTTTTTTAGATTCAAAATATAAATAAGTAAATATATTTAAAAAAATTAAGAAAATTAAATATTTACTTTATATATATAAAAAAATTAATTTTATATATATAATATAATTTTTTAATGAATAAAATTCAGATATAAATTTCTTGCGCTGCTCTAACTTGAACCTAGATGTGACCTAATAGTCATGAAGTCGGTGCAAACAACAAAGGTCAAGGGTAGAGCTATAACTTTGCCTATTGTGCGGTAAAATTAATAGTTTTAGCTCAAATCTTTTGTATTCAAAAATTCACTTAATATGTACAAATAACTTATCAAGAAATAATAAGTTGTATTTTTCTAGAATTCAGAATCCATACATTTAAAATTATAGCTCTGCCTCCAATCATAGTAAAAATAAAATATTACTTCCTCCGTTTCAATATAAGTGATATTTTTAGTTCGGACACATCCTTTAAGAAACTATTCATTCCTAGAAAATAGAGAGTATTTTTACTAACTTATCCTTAATAAATACCTTGAAAAGGATGTAACTCTTTAGTAGTTTCTTGGTTATGTAAAACTTTCTTTATTTAAAAAGGGTAAAATTGGAAGAATATCATTAATATCTTCTTGATTACCTAAAACACCACTTATTTAGGAATAAAATGAAAAGACTAAAATATCACTTATTTAAGAATTGAGAAAAGAAATAATCTCTCTGTTATAAATTTTGATGGACTGAATTATCCGATATTTATACTGGTCGAAAAAGTCCCCCCACATTCCAAAATCTTCTTGATGTTCTATGAATGTGGGGATGGTGCTCTCTCTTTTCACCTCAAATTCAATAGTAAACTTTTTGATGAGGACTAGCCACATTGTGGGCTACAAGGGGACCACTTATTAAAGTCATTAACTTTGTGGGCCAATTTAGACAAAAGGGAAAACTTTTGTGGTATATTTGTCACATCATTAAGTTAGGGATTGTGATTTGTAAGTAATCTTTGTTGTACAAACATCATAGGTTTAAGTTCATTAATCAACCATCTTGGACTTTATTTTATTCTCCAATAATAAATATATATTTGGTCTTTTGATTTAATTGAGTTGTTTGGGCCCCACAAGCCTAATCATTCCACAAATCTCTTTTTTTAAATCTTGACTATTGGTTTCATAATTGGTAGTTATAGTCCATTAAAAATGTTTTCTTAATAAATAGTGGACATTAGTCATATTCTAAAAAATAAAAAATTAATTGATGTAGTATGAGGAGAGTACTAGTTACCTACGATACTATTTTAGTAGAATTATAAAATTCAAATAAGAAAATATATTAGCATTTCAATATCTCTTCATAAGTCTAGATGATTTCACCATTTCGGAAAGATTAAACGTCTCGAACTGAGAACGAACTAAGATCCCATTAACCCCAACTTAATCAATGATATGCGTCGATTCGACTCAATAATATCAAATATAGCGTACACAATAAACCTAAGAATTGGACTGAGACGATTTTATCATTTTCGAAATTCGAATCAAGGCAACTTTAAATTAAAGATATAAAAAAAAGTAGTTAGGTTGGACTGGACCAACCCACTGGGACAAACCAGCCGGTTAGTGATCCTAAGCTCGAGCCGATTTCACCATTTCAAAAAGATTAAACTATTCGATTAAGCTAAGGCACATGTTGAGACCGAATCAAGCCCCATCGAGCCCAACTTAATCAAGTCGGTCTTTAATGTCTGATATTTGTATTTATGTTCGATTAAATTTGAATTCATGTCGGTTCTATATTTTGGATAAATCGCTCTCTAACAAAGGCGGCTTTTTATCCAATAAGCTTGAATATGAGATATTGATTAATGATGAACGAGTACTTATATATAACACGTATAAAATTTAAAATCGTGAGTTTTGTCGAATTCGCGATGAGTTCTTACCATCTCTATTCCATAGAAAATTTTATTCATATCAATGTGAATATATCAAGTCAATAAATATAAGATACATTCATGTTTTTTATATTTATAATTTTTTATTAATTATTATAACGATATTAATATCCTTTTTTTAGATTTAACCACTCAAATAAAATTACTTAATTTAATATAAATATCAGGTGCGAATAAATATTTACGACTCTCCACCCCCACCCCCACCCCCACCCCCCACCCCACCCATAAGGATGAGTTTGATCAAATGGGAGCACGCCAACACCGACAAGGGGGGAAAAACAAGTGGGGAGTTTAATGATTTGCATTGATTAAGGGGATGGATGAGTAAAAAGAAATCAATCAACACCTTTTTTTATAAATTATTATTTGCCTTTTCAGTCCCCACCAACATAAATAATTACAATTTCTATCTTTAATTAATTATCCACTTTCTTTTATAAATAAAAATTATTTCACACATCATCAAAGGATGTGGTGCAGAGGATGCGGCTCCTCCTCCTTTAATCAGAAGGCTCGGGTTTGAATCTTAGATATAGAAAAATCTTTGATAAAGAGCGTTTCTCTCGAATGAACACTAGACAGCGAGAATTTGAATTAGTCGAACTCCAATATAGGTAACGAATACCGAATGAAAATTAAAAGTAAAATATTTATTTCATACATTATGTCACATGATATTGCCAACATAACGTATTCTTCACACCGCCGTTTGTCTATAATTCCTTTCCATGCAATTTTAATCAATACTACTTTATTAACCAATTAATTTATTTTTTTCTCGTTTACTATTCGGTATTCGATATTTATATTGAGATTCAACTAAAATAAAGTTTAGATTAGAAATTTTCCATATTAAAAGTAAGCACTTCGTAATAAAGACAACTTCATATCCTGAATTCGAACCCTAAATTAAACTTATGGTTAAAAATATCCACCACAACTTATCGGTATTAAGCAATTATTATTATTTTTTGATTTTTTATTCGATATTTAGTATTTATATTGGGGTTTGACTAAATTTGGGTTCACGCCAAAAAAATTCACATCGAGAGTAAAGTACTCCCAACAAAGATGTTTTCACTCGAATACATGACCTCTAGGGATGACTGAACACACTCTATTATGCAAAACTTATTGGTATTAAGCAATTAATTTCTTTTTGGGTTTTCTATTTGGTATTCGTATTGAGATTCGATTAAATTTGAGTTCGCGTTGAAAAATCTCACATTGAGCGTAAAGTATTTTCAACAAAAATGATTTCATACTCTACGTTCGAACACGAGATCTCTAATTAAGGATATATGAAAGAATACACTTTACCACAACTTATTGGTATTAACCAATTAATTTTTTTTATATTTCATTCAATATTCGATATTCATATTAAAGTCCGATTAAACTTGAATTCACATTGAAAAATTTCACATAAAAAATAAAGGCTCACAATAAAAATGATGTCATAGTCTACTCCATCACAACATATTGGTATTAAGCAATTAATGTAGTTTGTGGGGGTAATAATAATGTACAACATACTCTTTCTGTCCATCTTTACTTATATATTAAAAATAGATGTCTAACAAGATTTGTTCAGTTTAAAAAATCAATAGATAATTTATCACTTTGTATCGTTTTTACCTTTGCTATTAAATATTATTCATTATTCAATGCATTTTTTAAAGCATTAAATTTATTATATTTAAAGGGTGATATAGTAAAATTACTTTTAGTATTTATGACTATTTCTTAAGGTGTGTACCAAGTCAATAGTGAACAAATAAAGATGGACAGAGCCAGTAATAATGTACAACATATTATTTGCAATAACTTTTTGCAACACTAACATTAAATAAGTTTTTGACTTAAGCTATACTGTCTGTTACTCCTATTAAGCTATACTGTCTGTTACTCCTATTAAGTACTATGTCTATACTATTGTCAGTTGTTCTATGAAATAAATCTTGAAGTTATGTTTAGCAGCTAAGAAAATTGATTTGGGCAATTAATGCCATAGTGGTAGGTCTCCTAGTCTTGTCCCTTCAATTTAATTATGAAAAGTTTAATTTATTTTCATCAAAATAATAGGGGCTCATTTAATACGAGGGATAAGAGATAACTAATCTTAAAATTAATTTTAGAATGCGTTTATTCCATGTTTAGTTGGAATAAATTTCCGGGATAACTTATCTTGAAATCGGTTATCCTGAAATTGTAGAGTAATTTTATCCCATATTGAGGATGAAATAACAATTTCAAAATAATTTGTTCCCCAACCAAACAGTCCTAAGTCTCTTATTCATGCATTAACAAAGCAAAAGAGTCACAAGTGGTTTAGATTAGAAAAAAATACTGTGCGGCCATACAATATACTCTAAATTCTCATTGTGAATCAACAAATGCATGCAAGGAGGGATGTATGATCAAATGCATTTAAGGGTGTGACCAAGTGATCGATGAAGTGTGTTAAGAATCATAAGATCTTGGGTTCAAATCTCAATGGAGACAAAAAATACTAGGTGATTCATCCTATCTATTTTAGTCTTGTTATACAGAGTTACATGGTACCTGTTACTGGTGGGAGGTGATATGTATCCCATGAAATTATTCCAGGTGCACGAAAGTTATCCCAAACATCACGGTTATAAAAAAAAAAAAATATTCAAATGCATTCTCATGAATAGCTTAGATTCAAATGGTAATGTAGTTACTTAGAAGGTAAACTTGGAGGGCGGTGAGAACGGTTTTCAAGTAGAACAACCAATTCAGAACTGATACGAATAAGTAGTCACTCCCTTCTTCCCGACGAATGATTAGCCAGCAGAAGCAGAGAAAGCATACTGTTGATACTTGTTTGATTCTAAGCACGTGGTCTGGATTTTTTTTTAAAAAATTGTAAATATTCTTGCATTGCATATTTAGGCTTAGGCTTCAAGGAAATATTTGAATGCTAGAGGGTTTCAGAAAATGGATTCCTATTCAAAGAGTGCATAACCGCATGGATAAGCTCATACCCGTTAATTTGGGATCCAAATTCTAGATTTTCCTTGGAAGGTGTCAAGAAGAATTTGAAATGGAATAATATCGATTCATACAGAAGAAAAGATTGTACGTGAAATTTTCGTCATCGATCTAGCATAAACTACTTTTTATGCATGACTCTAGAATTGTTTATTTCTTGGATGGTGTCAAATAATAATGTTTGCATTGTTGGGATGTTTGTCTGTAGAGTTTGTTCTGCTTCCTGATTGAAAAAATCGTTTACTAATCCTATATAGCTATGAATTAGCTACAGATTATTCAAAAAAATTGTTAACTATAAGCTATTTAACGACAGATTAGCAATTAAATTCGTAAATTAATTCACATCTTAACAATCATATGACTTTTTAAAAGGCATACCATGTGTAAGATATATTATATATTGAGGTATACATTTTGCGATATTCTCTATTAAGAAAATAAAAAAATAAAATAAAATTGAGGCCACACCTTTTAGTACTATTTTAAACTTGAATTTTTTCCTAAAATAACAATAATATACTCATTATAGTTTCATAAATGGGATTTGAAACGAACGTAGTTTGAAAGAAGTAAAAAAGCTATGAAGAAAATATTAATAAACCTTTGTTTTGTTCCCTATGAACCTTTATTTGAAATTATTTATTGTTTGATATTTTTATTTTTCATCTTTAGATTTTATGGAGGTATAAATAAACAAATATTAAAAACATTAGTCAGGAGAAGCAAACCAGATGTTCTTTTTCTATTTATCCATAAACCTTTGTTTGTTCTCACTGAAAAACCTTACGTTTGTTTTTGGGAATCTTGATATATTAAAAAATGGAATGATACCAACATGGTTTATGGTGGTGGGATTGGAGGTCTCGGGTTCGAGTTCTGGGCATGGAGAAAATTTTATTGGGAGCGTTATTTTTAGAATGGGCCTTGTAGTGGACGATCTGAATTAGTGGAGACTCCAATACAAACATCAAATACCGAATGAGAAATCAAAAAAAAAATAGAAATAATATTGAAATGTTTTTGAAGTAAACTAAGACGAATGGGCTCTTACTTTGAGAAATTTTTTTGGGGAGTCCGTGACGACCTATTAAATGGTGCTCGTTAGTTTGAAAGGGTAAATGTAGGTTTTTTTGAGTCAAAACGAGGTCCGAAATAGAAAATGAAGATTTTTTTATTTTTTTGTGTGTGTTAGTCCATGAATTTTGTGTGATATGTGCGCCTGACAATTATTTGGCCAAACTTTTTTGGAGGCATCCGTGACAACCTATTACATGGTGTGCAGTTGGTTAAGTGAGGCAAACATAAGTTTATTTGAGTCAAAACAAGATCCAAAACAGAAAATGGGAATTATTTTGATTTTTTTTTGTGTCCATGAATTTTATGTGATATGTGTGATCGGTGATTTTTTGGCTGAATTTTTTTTGGGACATCCGTGACGATCCATTAAATGGTGCGCATTGGTTCGGAGGGGGAAACATAACATTTTTTGGGTCGAAACGAGGCCCGAAATAGAAAATCCAATTTTTTCTATTTTTTCGTGTGTGTTAGTCCATGAATTTTGTGTGATATGTGCGATTGGTGATTTTTTGAAGGCGTCCTTGACAACCTATTAAATGGTGCGTGTTGGTTCGAAGAGGCAAACATAAATTTTTTTGAGTCAAAATGAGATCCGGTACATGAAATGGAGATTGTTTCCATTTTTTGTGTGTCAGTCCATGAATTTTGTGTGGTATGAGCGACTGGTGATTTTTTAGCTTAAATTTTTTGGGGGCGTCTGTGACAACCTACTGTATGGTGCACATTAGTTCGGAGGGGCAAACATAGATTTTTTTGTGTCAAAACGAGGCCTGAAAAAGGAAATGAATTTTTTTCTATTTTTTCGTGTGTGTTAGTCCATGAATTTTGTTTGATATGTGTGATCGGCGATTTTTTTGCCAATTTTTTTTGGGGGCATCCATGACGACCTATTAAATAGTGGGCGTTGATTTAGAGGGGTAAACATAAATTTTTTTGGGTCGAAACGAGGCCCGAAATATGAAATAGTGATTTTTCTGTTATTTCGTGTGTGTTAGTCTATGAATTTTGTTTAATATGTGCGATCAGTGATTTTTTGGCCAAAATATTTTGGGGGCGTCCGTGATGACCTATTAAATAGTGCGTGTTGGTTTGGAGTGGCAAACATAAACTTTATTGTGTCAAAACGAGGTCCAGAATATGAAATGGAGATTTTTCTATTTTTTTGTGTGTTAGTCCATAAATATTTGTGTGATATGTGCGATCAATGATTTTTTGGATGAATTTTTTAGGGGGCGTCTGTAACAACCTATTAAATGGTACGCGTTGATTTAGAATGGAAAAAATAATTTTTTTTGGATCGAAACGAGGCCCAGAATAAAAAATCAGGATTTTTTTCATTTTTTCATGTGTAACGTCTATGAATTTTGTGTGGTATGAACGATCAATGATTTTTTGGCCAAAACTTTTTGGGAGCGTCCCTCACGCCCAATTAAATAGTGTGCGTTGGCTCGAAGGGGCAAATATAAATTTTTTTGAGTCGAAACGATATCTGAAATAAAAAATGAAAATTGTTTCTTGTGTGCTAGTCCATGAATTTTGTGTAATATGTGCGATCGGCTATTTTTTGGCTAAAATTTTTTGGGGACATATGTGACGACCTATTTAATGGTGCGTGTTGGTTCGGAGGGACAAATGTAAGTTTTTTTGGATTGAAACGAGGCTCTGAAAAGGAAATGGGAATTTTTCTATTTTTTTCGTTTGTGTTAGTCCATGAATATTGTGTGGTATGTGCGACCGGCGAATTTTTGGCCAAAATTTTCGGGGCATTTGTGATGATGTATCAATTGGTGTGCATTCGTTTGGAGGTGCAAATATAGATTTCTTTGGGTCGAAACGAGGTCCGGAACAGGAAATGAGAATTTTTTTATTTTTTCCTATGTGTTAGTCCATGAATTTTGTGTGATAAGTGCGACCGATGATTTTTTGGCTGAAATTTTTGAGAGGCGTCGTGACGACCTATTTACTGATGTATGTTGGTTCGGAGGGGAAAACATAGGTATATTTGGATCGGAACAAGGATCGAAACAGGAAATGGAGATTTTTTCATTTTTTCGTGTGTGTTAGTCCATGAATTTTGTGTGACATGTGTGACTAGTGATTTTTTGACCGAAATATTTTGGGGGCATCCGTGACAACCTATTAAATGGTGTGCGCTAGTTCGGAGGGACAAACATAGGTATTTTTTAATTGAAACGAGGTCCAAAATAGAAAATGGATATTTTTTTATTTTTTCGTGTGTTAGTCCATGATTTTTGTGTGATATGTGTGATAGACAATTTTTTGGCCAAATTTTTTTGGGGGAGTCTGTGATGACCTACTTAATGGTGTGCGTTAGTTCAAAGGCGCAAATGTAGATTTTTCTGAGTCAAAACAAGGCCCGGTACAGAAAATGAGAATTTTTCCATTATTTCGTGTGTGTTAGTTAGTCCATGATTTTTTTTAATATATGCGTCCGATGATTTTTTGGCCAAAATTTTTTGAGAGCGTTTGTGACGACCTATTAAATGGTGCGCGTTCATTTGGAGGGGCAAACATAGTTTTTTTGGATTGAAACGAGGTGCGGAACAAGAAATGAATTTTTTTTCATTTTTTCGTGTGTAACGTCCATGAATTTTGTGTGATACGTGCAACTGATTATTTTTTGGCTGAAATTTTTATGGGATATCCGTGACGACCTATTAAATGGTGCGCGTTGGTTCGGAGGGACAAACGTAGGTTCTTTGGGGCCCGAATACTACAGTCATAAAAAAATAATATTCAAATGCATTTTCATGAATAGCTTAGATTCAAATGGTAATGTAGTTACTTAGAAGGTAAACTTGGAGGGCGGACTGGGAACGATTTTCAGGTAGAACAATCAATTCAGAACTGATACGAATAAGTAGTCACTCTCTTCTCAGAAGTTATACGTGAAATTTTCGTCATCGATCTAGCATAAACTATTTTTTATGCATGACTCTAGAATTGTTTATTTTTCGGATGGTGTCAAATAATAATGTTTGCGGCGTTGGGATGTCTGTCTGTAGAGTCTGTTCTGCTTCCTGATTGAAAAAACCGTTTACTAATCCTATATAGCTATGAATTAGTCATAGATTATTCAAATAAATTGTTAACTATGAGCTATTTAGCGATAGATTAGCAATAAAATTGGTAAATTAATTCGGGTCTTAACAATCATATGACTTTTTAAAAGGCATACCATGTGTAAGATATATTATATAATGAGGTTTACATTTTGCGATATTCTCTTTTAAGAAAATAAAATAAAATAAAAAACTGAGGCCACACCTTTTAGTACTATTTTAAACTAGAATTTTATCCTAAAATAACAATAATATATGCAGTATAGTTTCATAAATGAAATTTGAGAAGGATGAAGTGTACACAAAATTTTATTTTTATCTTTACGGAATAAAAAACTTATTTTCGATAGACCATTGACTCAAGAAAATTATTTATCAGAACATAGTTTGAAAGAAGTAAAAAAGCTATGAAGAAAATATTAATAAACCTTTGTTTGTTCCCTATGAACCTTTATTTGGAATTATTTATTGTTTGATATTTGTATTTTTCATCTTTAAATTTTATGGAGTTATAAATAAATACATATTAAAAACACAGTCAGGATAAAAAAAACAGATGCTCTTTTTCTATTTAACCATAAACCTTTGTTTGTTCTCATTGAAAAACCTTATGTTTGTTTTTGGGAATCTTGATATATTTAAAAATGGAACGAGACCAATATGGGTTATGGTGGAGGGATTGGAGGTATCGGGTTCGAGCCTTGGGTATGAAGAAAATTTTGTTGGGAGCATCATCCTTAGAATGAGCCTTGCAGTGCGCGATCTGGATTAGTGGAGACTCTAATACAAACATCAAACACCGGGTGAGAAATCAAAAAAAAAATAGAAATAATATTGAAATGTTTTTGAAGTAAACTAAGACGAATAGGCTCTTAATGTAGTGCTAAATATAAAATATTAAGTGAAGTTTGTTGAGATATAATATATATATACGAAAAAAGTGTGATTCTCTTTAGCAGTTTAGATTTGTGGATGGGATGACCACGTGATTACACACTTCAACGTAATATCAGATCTTGCAAAGGTCGAGATTGGTTGATATTTTGCAACGAAATCTTGCATCCCCTAGTGTAATAGCTTGTAGCCATCGTTAGCATATACTCGATGTATAATTAACACATATACACCAATTACACATTACACCACATCTCAACTAAAATTTGTAAAATGTGAAGATAAAGAATTACTTTTTGATGTGGGCTTTGTTGAGGATAAGAATTATTACAGTATCAGATTATCACAGTGCATATATATCTCGTGTTTGATTCCTGGTCATTGAAAATGTTCAAGGAAGAAACCTTTTCTTTTATCGGCCTTATGCGATGTGAATTCGATTTTATCGAGATTCGAACTGAAAATTTTAGTTTTTAGAGGGCACCATATCCATCACTTGTGATTCAACATGTAGCAACATGTAGAAAAAACTCATTTTTCGAAACACACAAATATGAGATGTATTATTGATCACGTAATACTTAATAGAAGTGGAGAACAATCAACGACATTCAAAAGAAAGAGAAAAAAACTATAGGAAAAAGAATTAACACATATTAAAACAAAAAATAACGATTTTATTTCACGATAAGCTGAATTAATATTAATATGTCAATAATTATTTATCGATAGTAAATTACATAAATAGGGAGGACCTTTTCCGCCCGACGTGCAAATTTTTTGTGCCACTTTTCACTCCAGAGATATTTCATTGTTATTCTTAGAGCCAATAAATCTCCATTCTCTGTCACCGAAAAGAGTGCTGCGAATCCATGAAAAGACTGTAATTGTAAACTAGTGATGAAATGTAAGGATGTCCATGATTTTTCGTCATCATATTCCTTCATGACGAATATTTCAATACTTTTATCATTATCATAGTCCGAACGAGCTATGCAAAGGCATTCCTTTAAAACTCCTAAGCCAATTATAGGGTTTTTTCTTTTGGACTTGGGCTCTGGGACCGGAAACATGTGGAACTTTTCAGAGATGGGATCGAAATATATTACATTGTCGATGTTTTCTTCTTGGCCGTTAGGGTTCTTTTTTTTTGTTCCTTACCCTATAGTGAAGTCGTCCATGCAATGTAATCCCATCACGGATGAATTGATTTCTCCATGCAAAGTAGTAAAGCTCGAGCACTTTGGTGCAACATCTGATGGCAGGATTCCACAAGTAAATATGCTCACGTTAATCAGTATAAGACCATGACAAGAACCCAAGATCATAAAACTCTTTGTATAATTCATCAAAGGACTACAATCGAGCTCTTCCATAGTGAGTTGTTGTTGATTTATGAAGGTAAAGGAGGGTCTAAAGTTCCGTCTTTGCGTCCAACAACTATTAAATATCGCGATAATTGTTCCTACTCGTCGTTGATGATCAATATTACTCGAGCATTGGAAGTTTGGACTTGAAAACAAACAATACCATTGCTTAGAAACACACTTGAAAATCGTAATAGGGATTTCACGGGTAAATTTGAGAGAATAATCTCAGTAATTTCGTCGGGTATTAGTATGGTTTGGTATTTTGGTGTTTGAAGTAATGAATGCTTTTTCTTTCGTGGAAGGGCTTCTGCCATTATATTTCGTTACTATAATTTCAATTTCAAGATTATATAATTAGAGAAGAGAAGAAGAGTTGATTTTTATAGAAGAATTCAAGAATGTGATATTATATACTATTGGAAAAGAAATTCTAGTTTTATAAGGAAAGGGATGCTAATTATTTTTAGGATAGGTTTAATATTTATATATTGCAAAAGAATGAAGGAATCCCAATAGTTTTAGGATTCAGTACATCCTCCTAATCATGGTAGGATTTTGACGAAGCATATTCATTCTTTAAATGGAGCACCATGAGGTGTCAGGTTCAATTCTCAGCAGCGATAAAAATACTAGGTGATTTAGTTCTATATGTTCTAGTCTTGATGGACAGAGTTACCTGATATCTATTACTTGAGGATGGAAGGTGGCAAGTGTCCTGTTAAATTATTCGAGGTACGAGAAAAAAGAAAAAATAGTAGTGATTCGTTGAAAAAATTAGGAAGCTTCTCAATATTTCAATGAGAATCTGTTTTCCATCATGCGTTTTTCTAGTAAGCGGGAAATGGATAGAAAAATCATGTTTTATGACACAAATTTTCAATTGATTCACGGTGGAAAAAGTCTATATGTCTAATGGTGTAAATAATAAGTAAATTGCGGAGTATAAAAACACAGAATTTGTCAATGCAATGCATGTTATTATTTTTTTGAAAAAAGAATGGAAAAAATGGACTTCATGCAATGCATGTTATTTTAATACACTAGACGAAATAGTGCATAAGAAATAATGTCAGCATAACTACTACTAGCATTACTAATACACCCTATTCAACACTATTTAAATTAGTCGAGGTAAATGTAAGGTATGGCTTATTAGTGGTCAATGATGTAGCCACATGCAGCGAAAGGTGGTCAGTTGAACATCCTTCGTCGAGAAATTATATTCTATATATAGAAAATTGTATGAAGTATATAAGTCAAAAATTACTCTTCATACGTATATATTAAATCTTGAACACCCTTGACGAAAGTTTTGTCTTTGCTACTAGCTCTATGTTATGAAACAACACTAATTAATAGCGTTTGGACATGAATTGAGTGATATTTGAAGAAAAAAAGGTATTTAAAAGTTAATTTCTTTGAATTACCTGTATCCTATTTAAATTAGTTAATTAACTAACTCTTCACAAAAACGGTTACCAAGGTTCAATTCTATAAAAAGGAAATCGTTTCATCTTCTACTTCCTTTTAATTTGCTCTCTCAAAAATCTATTTCTTCAATGGCAGGTAAAATAATATTCAATCTTTGACTACTTTTTAGTTATATTTCTTCACTATTAGCTTTGGGGGAAGGAGACACATTATTCTCATCTTATCTTTCATGTATCATAACAAGAAAACAATATATAGATTAATATTCATCTTTGAATTTTGTGTTTCACTTTATGTTTCGTTATGGAATTTGAAAAAACAAACGTAGAAGAAAGAAGTATTTTTTTGTTAATATTTGAAAATTGGAGTTGTGTTTGATCATGCATACAAATTGGAGTATTGTTTTTGAATTTTTGTTGAGTAATTAATTTGGAGTGAAAAAAAGTTTTTGTTGCTAAAATCAAATTCTTGAATTCAGTTTCAAGTTGAATTCCAAAATTTTATGTTCAAACGTGTTTTTTTGGGAGTTCTAACTCCGAAAAAAAGTGAATCTTGCATGAACCTTAGCTAAAATGCTTCTATGGAATAATTTCTTCATTGATTTTTTTATTAGCATTCTTTTAAGATTTTGATTAGCAAAATATTATTTTGATTGAGTTGCTGAAAGCAGACTTTTTAATTATGTATTTCTTCTTCTTCTTTTAATTCTTGTTCTCTAAATGTCTCAAGAAATAATCAAGATTAGTCAAAAGAAATTCTTATGGCAAGTAAACATATTTTCTTTGACAACTTTTAATAGTAGTTTTCTTTTGATCTTAAGTGTATGCAAAAACAGACACAAGGATAATAACTTAGAGTTATCTTTTTAAATTTTTATATACTTGTTGTTATTAATGTAGTATTCTTAAATGACCTTAATTTTACTTACCAAAATATTAGTCATGTGTTTACAAAACACTACATTGGATATTGTTGGGAGCGTCCATGACGATCTATTAAATGGTGCGCGTTGGTTCGAAGGAGCAAACGTAGTTTTCTCGAAACAGGAAATGGAGATTTTTAATTTTTTTTGTGTGTGCGAGTCTATCAATTTTGTGTGATATGTGCGACCGATGATTTTTTGGGGGGCGTCCATGATGACCTATTAAATGATTCGCGTTAGTTCGGAGGAGCAAACAAAGGTTTTTTTGAGTCGAAACAAGGTTCGAAAGAAGAAATAGGGATTTTTTGTGTGTATTAGTCCATGAATTTTGTGTGATATGTGCGATCGGCGATTTTTTTGCCGTAATTTTTTGGGGGCGTCCATGACGACCTATTAAATGGTGCGCGTTGATTCGGAGGGGCAAACATAATTTTTTTGGGTCTAAACAAGCCCCAAAAAGGAAATGGGAATTTTTTATTTTTTCGTGTGTTTAACCCATGATTTTTGTGTGATATGTGCGACCGGTGATTTTTTTGGCCGAATTTTTTTGGAGGAGTCCGTGACAATCTAATAAATAGTGCGAGTTAATTTTGTGGGGCAAATGTAAATTATTTTGAATTGAAATGAGGCCCAGAGCAGGAAATGAGGATTTTTTTCATTTTCCGTTTAGGTAAATTATCCATAAACCTTTGTTTGTCCTCGTTGAAAAACCTTATGTTTGTTTTTGGGAATCTTGATATATTTATGATGGTGGGATTGGAGGTCTCGGATTTAAGTCTTGAGCATGGAGAAAATTTTGTTGGGAGCGTCATTCTTAGAATGGGCCTTTGGTAATTTCGTTGGGTATTAGTATGGTTTGGTGTTTTGGTATTTGAAGTAGTGAATATTTTTTCTTTGATGGAAGGGCTTCTGCCATTATATTTTCTTACTATAATTTCAATTTCAAGAGAAGAGAGGAAGAGTTGTTTTTTATAGAGGAATTCAAGAATGTGATATTATATACTATTGGAAAAGAAATTCTAGTTTTACAAGGAAAGGGATGCTAACTATTTTTAGGATAGGTTTAATATTTTTATATTGGAAAAGAATGAAGGAATCCCAATAGTTTTAGGTAGGGGTGTCAAAATGAATCCAATAACACATAACCCGTCCAATTCGTTCACAATCTTATGTGTTGGGTTCATGATAATTTGATATTAGATCAACTTTCAACCCATTTGAGTTCAACAACCATTTAAAATAATCTTGAGTTGAGCGCAATTATGAAAGTGTTTGGTATGGAGGAAAACGTTTTCTGAAAAATATTTTTCAATTTTCTTGTGTTTGGTTGGTCAAAAAATTTGGAAAATATTTTCCTCCAAAATTCCAAAATAAGGAAAAAATGACTTCTCTAATGAAAGTAGGGAAAACAAGTCCTCACCTTCATAACACTCTAATCTCACACTCACCCACTCCACCATCCTACGCCCACCCCTACCTATGTCCCCCCCCCCCCCCACTTCAACCCGCTTCTTTTTCGAAAGATATTTTCTACTATTTGATTGATGAGTGATAACACATTTTTTAAAAGATATTTTTTTTATTTTTGATTAAAGAGTAAAAAATAATTCTAGGAGGTAGGTTGAGGGAGGGGGAGCTTGGGGGGGGGGGGAGGATTACCAAAAATATTGCTTTTTTTAATTTTTTTTAAAAACAAAAATTAAAAATTGAGTTTTGAGTGTGGTGGAGGTGGTGGGGGGAGGGTTGGATGGGGGTACCAAAAATATTACTTTTTTATATTTTTTTCTAAAAATAAAAATTAAAAAATTGAGTTTTGGATAGGGTGGAGCTGGTGGGGAATAGGGGGGCTTGGGGTGGGGTAGGAGGGTTGGGGGGAGAGGGGGGGGGTGTACCAAAATTTTTTTTTTTTTATTTTTTTTAAAAAAAATAAAAATTAAAAAATTGAGTTTTGGGGTGGGGTGGAGGTAAGGGGCTGGGGTGGGGGGGAGGGGAGGGGGTACCAAAAATATTACTTTTTTTATTTTTTTTTAAAAAACAAAAATTAAAAAATTGAGTTTTGTGTGGGGTAGAGGTGGTGGGGGTGGCGTGGGGGGGCTGGGGGGGAGGGTGTACCAAAAATATTATTTTTTCAATTTTTTTTTAAAAATAAAATTAAAAAATTGATTTTTGGGTGGGGTGGAGGTGGTAGGGGGGCTGGGTGGGTGGGGGAGAGGGTTGTACCAAAAATATTATTTTTTTAAACATAAAAATTAAAAAATTGAGTTTTGGGTGGGGTGGAGGTGGTGAGGGGTGGAGGGGGGTGGGGCTGGGGTGAGGGTACCAAAAATATTAGAGTACTTTTTTTATTTTTAAAAATAAAATTAAAATTAAAAAAATCAATTTTGGTTGGGGTGGAGGTGGTGGGGGCTGGGGTGGGGGTACCAAAGTATAAAAGTATGTTAATATAAGTAGACAGTAGTAGTATTGATTAGATTAAGAGAAAATTATCCTATATAATACTTTAAGACTTTTTGTTACATCACATTTATCCTAATTACTAAAGTACCTTTTTAATTACAAGTCATACCAGAATCTAAAAATTAGTTATTATTTTTTTTATTGTATTTAATTCTGAGTTTTTTAATGCTACTTAATTAATGCTAAATAACTCATTGAAATTAAGGAAGATAATTACAAAATAAAATTTTTCTACTCTTTCTTAGTCTTGTTTCTTTATTTATCCAAATTTTATTTTTTTAATTGAATTAGTAGGCTTAAATTTAGGGATTTACAATTATCATTATTCAATTAAATTAATCTTTTTTCTCTGCAATTCATAAATATTTTTCTTCTCTCTTCTAAAATTCATTATAGATTATAATAAATTAGTTATTATTTTATTATTGTATTTAATTATGATTTTTTTAATGCTACTTAATTAAGGAATAAATCTAAAATGAGATCCACTAAATAACTCATTGTAATTAAGGAAGATAATTACAAAATAAAATCTTTCTTCTCTCTCTTAGTCTTATTTCTTTATTTATCCAAATTTTATTTTTTAATTAAATTAGTAGGCTTAAATTTAGGGATTTACAATTATCATTATTCAACTAAATTAATCTTTTTTCTCTGTAATTCATAAATATTTTTCTTCTCTCTTCTAAAATTCATTATAGATTATAAGAAATCACATCAAAATGAATAATTTCAAGTATATAATGTGATTTTTGCGTGATATTATCTAAGACACTCTATGCTAATATTTATTAATTAATTTAATGACTATAGTATACATACATTGAACAGAGATTTTTTCTCCATTTTCTTCCACAAAATATCTTCACTCCATTTTCAAAATTGTATATCACTTGATTCCCATTTCTATTTCAACATACATAACTTGAGATCATTTATCATACAACATGAAACTAATATTTATACACAGTCTGTTAATATTTTATAATACTATATAACTGTATCTGAAAATTGTATATCACTTGATTTCCATGAATCTTTCAACAAACATAACTAGAAATCAATTTTCATACAGTGCGACACCAAAATATATACACAGTCTGGTACTACTTTATAATACTATCTTACTATATTTGAAAATGATATATCACTAGATTCCCGTAAATGTTTCAACAACCATAACAAGAAATCAGTTTTAATATATAGCATTAAATCAATAAATAAATTACATCTACATTTGATAGAATTATACACAGTTCATACACAAACACATAAGTTTTTCTTTAACAAGTATTAATTTTACAATTCTAAGTTATGAATAAAAAATAATGATTTATTATTATTCTTAAAGGGAAAATTATCCTAGATATAATAGGCATAAAACAAGGAAAAAATCTGATATATGAGAGATTGTTGGCTTAACTGATCTCCTAAACCCCTTTTTAAGGAAATTTGTTGAGCCTGCCTTTTTTCTCTCTTTATTTTCTATTTTCATTTTTTTAATTTTTTTCCTTTTTTCCTTTTTTCCTTTTGTATTTATTAAGTTGGTATATGTTGCAAGAAAACATATGGTAGGTATTGTAAACTAAAATCTTGTGGTATAAGTTGTAATATTCTATCTAATATAGAATATATAGGTTTTTTTTCTTAGATTAAACGGGTCAAATTGAGCGGGTCGTGACCCAACTCAATTTTTAGCCCAATTTAATCCAACTCAATTCAACCCAAAGTAAATTTGGACGGGTCATGACCTAACCCAATTATAATTCAACCCATTTAAATCATTCTAATTTCAGTCCAACCCGCCCATTTGACACCCCTAGTTTTAGGATTCAGTATGTCCTCCTAATCATGGTAGGATTTTGACAAAGCATATTCATTCTTCAAATGACGTTGGTTGAACACCATGAGGGGTCAGATTCAATTCTTCAAATGACGTTGGTTGAGCACCATGACAACGCATATTTATGTATAAACACTTTATACAAGATTGATACATTATATATAATAATTTTGTTCCAGGTATAATATTAGGTTACGTGACGTAATTTTTTTCAAAAGCTGAATACTTTTGAAAAATTTATCGTGAAAGATTAATTGAGTTGAAGTAACTAACTTCACCAAAGCAGTTACCAAGTTCAACGGTATAAAAAGGAGTTGCTTTCTGAATAGCTCTCAAAGTTGTTCAAGAATTAATCCAAAAAAGATAGCTCTCAAAGTGCAAGAATTTCAAAAAAAGTTAGCTCTCAAGGTTAAAGAATTAATCCATTCTAATGGCAGGTAATTACATTCATATGAATTCATCTTACCAAAAAAAATATGTTATCGTTCTTTTCTTATACCAAAAAAAATACGTTATCGTTCTTTTCTTATACCAAAAAAAATACGTTATCGTTCTTTTCTTTGTTTTTTACCAATAGATGACATTTAATGTAATAGTTTGAATGATCAACTAGCGATTTCAAGTTGAATCTTTTGATTGTTGTGAGGGACGCTTTGAAATTAGCTTATCAAGGGTGTGTGTGTTGAGTTGATAGCTCTGTCAATGACTAACATATAGATGAAGAAAGCATGTTGCTTCATTCCTTTCAATCTTCGAGATCAAATGCCTTTCACTCTAGTTATATGTTAAAATGAATTAAATTCAGTGGGGGCCCTTATGCCTATGCTTGTTTTTGTTCTTTTTGTCACCATTTGTCCCATGCTGATTTAATAGATGAAGAAAAATAAGTTGATTCTTTATGAAAATCGAGTCTTCATGGATTACGTTAATTGGATGTGATTAGATTTGTAGTGCAATATTATTTTAATCTAAAATATTTAGAAGTAAATAGCTTCTTCAGAAATAGCATGGTTACAAAAGTTGATTGTTTTCCTGAATAGAAGGTAGGTAACACATGGACTTGAGTCCATTATTTTCACCACTCTAGGTAGGAAACACATGGACATTTATTAGGTTATATGTGTTTTTTTTTAATGAAATAATAAAATGTATTAGAAAGGGCATCAAGAAGATGCAGAAATTACAGAAAAGGAAAGCTGTTGAATCTCACCTACAGTTCAAAAAAACGACTATCAAGACCTCTACTATTCTAGGTACAAGGAGCTAATAAAATCCAAGTAGCT
Organism: Jaltomata sinuosa; assembly: GCA_003996215.1. Classification (NCBI taxonomy): domain Eukaryota; kingdom Viridiplantae; phylum Streptophyta; class Magnoliopsida; order Solanales; family Solanaceae; genus Jaltomata; species Jaltomata sinuosa. The sequence goes on along the minus strand of QJPP01000617.1, from coordinate 682,087 downwards.
ATCAACATTGTTTAAAGGGGCATGGAAGTTCTAGCTGAATAAGAAAAAATACTCAATCAAAGCAGTTACCATCAACGGTATAAAAAGGGGTTTGAATTCTTGCATAGCTCTCAAGAATTAATTCGCTCATAGCTGTTCAAGAGTAATCAATTATCAAATTTGTTCAAAAGTAATCCATTCTCCATTCTCAAGGTTGTTCAAGCATCAATGGCAGATATGACTCTTTTGGCATTTAACTTTGTTGAAATTGTTTGTTGTGCCATGGATATAGTTGGCTTTATATGAATTCATATGCTTTGAAATTAGCTTACAAGGATGTGTGTGTGTTGAGTTGATAGCTCTGTCAATGACGAACATATAGATGAAGAAAGCATGTTGCTTCATTCCGTTTAATCTTCAAGATCAATATGAATTTGTCATACCCAGTCATACCTTTCCTTCTAGTTATATGTTAAAATGTGTTGTGGATTAAATTCAGTGGCTCTCCCTTATGTCTATATTAGTCATTTGCTTACAATGCATTATCTTAGATATTGTTCTAACAATTTTATTTATTAATATGAAAATTTGAGTTGTTTAATTCAAAGTTCTAAAATATTTCTGATAAAAAATAGATAGTTATTATTTCTTTCCCTTTTTATTTAAATTTTGTATCTTTTATTTTTTACAATCTTCAATATTATTTTAAGTGAAATTTAATATTAAATTTTTTCGGGAAAAAAAATAATATTGATGCCAGACAACTTGAAGAAAGCTTTTGGTTCAAGCAAACAAGAAATCAATTTTTCTAACATATATGATGAATTTAATTTTAAGGTTCTTATATTTAAGGGTGTAGCTAGAGAGAAAGTTATGGGTATAGATGGCAAATGGATGGGTTCCGCTGAATTTGTATGTCAAAATGAGTCAAGTTAATAAATAGGCAGGTTATTGATCCGGTTAAAAGTTACTTAGGCTAAAATGTGAGTCATAATCTAGCTGCCCAACTTTCACTGAGGTTTTAATTATTTTATTTATTTTTTAAATAATTTTTAATAACGTGATAATTATGTATTATTTTTTGTCATTATGACTATATATAGCATATCCAAAAAAAAAAAATTGACAAAATTTCTCATGAATCAAAACTGGGCTAGTAATAAGCCCAAACTTTGATGGGTTGAAATGGGCTGAGCTAATAAATTGGCGGCTAATAATCAAGGTTAAACTACCAAAAGAGACATACCTCCTTACCATATTTACTAACTCTCCACTACTTTATTTTAATTACTTAATATACCACATGTAAATACTTTGATACATCGCCTCACCTCGTGATACATCGCCCCTATGTATCAAAGGTAATTATCCAGAGGTGAGGTGATGTATCACGCCTTGGGGCGATATATCAGAGCGAAGTGAGGTGGGAAAAAGAGTAATTAGCTCCCAAAGATGTGTGTTTTATGTAAGTTACCCAATAATCAACCCAAACTTGAATGGGTTGAACATGTTATGATTTCATGGGCTAATTTTTATCACCTCTAATTATGAGTTTAGCAGAACTCATAAATTTTTGTCAAAACTCTATATTTGTGTTAAGAAAATCACTTAATATGAATAAATCGAATATGAAATAATTTTTTTTTTGAAGATCATATTTTATTTCTTTGGATCTAAGCTGAATCTTATGTATTTCAACTGAACAAATTCAAGAAAAAAAAAGTTCTACTCATAAATCTATGTTAGCTTTTGATCTGAATACAGGTAAAACGAATAGTGTAGATGATCCTTCTAGAAGAGAGGTATCCTCATACTACTCTCTCGATATAGAATTCAATTTTTTTTTTAAAAAACAATACAAAAATATCTCTTACCGAATTTGAAGTGTCATGCTATTATTACTTAATATTCATATGGCGATGACACCGGTTTTATTTATTCAAACCCATTAAACTACTTCTTTTTAGAATTTAGAACCCATAACTATAAAATTCTAGCTCTGCCTCTACTTATATCAATTATAATTTTGAAATAATGACTTTCAAAACAAGTTCAGAATTTGAATTTTATTATTTCGATTTCGAGATTTTACCTCAATTCAAAATCTACTATTAAGTATTAAGTGACTTTTTTCACGTATACGTACTTCTACGTTTTGTGTAAAAAATATATTGAATTCAATTGAACCCGATATTGTATGTCCCAAGTCACATTCCCTTTGAAATTGGACGAAGTGTGAACGCATGATGTCCTTTTTAGTGTCAATATTTTGCTCTTCATCAATCATAAATTCAATCCCACATATCATACTTATGCTATAAGGGTTCATATTTAAGTTGCTCTTAAATATTTTTAACTTTTTCTAATTGGGCCTAAATAGGGTCCAGAAATCACTAAAGAGATTAATTGAAACTCAAGGAGAATGAATTGATTTTGATGGATAGAATCTCCTAATCCTTTATCAAAGGTGTTATGTTCAAACTCTGGTTATTAAAAAAATCATGTTAGGAAACGTTTTTCTCAAGCTTTAACCAATGCAAATTCAGATTAGTCGAACCCCATGCAGATACCGAAACCTGAATAGGAAATAATAAAAGAACAATTGATTTTAAGAGTTATTATTAAACAACAACAAACTTTATCCCTACCTTGTGATGTCAGGCGTTTAGAAAAATTAAATGTTGAAAAATATTAGTTGCATTGGCACCCGAATTTTACTTGAAAAATTGTTTTAATGATTTATGAGGGAAAATCGTTATGAAAAAATTTCACCAGTGCTTAGAAATACGAAAACACTCTCCGTTTTAATTTGTTTGACCTAACTTTTCTTTTTAATCCATTTAAAAAAGAATGACATTTTCCTTTTTCAGCAACTCTTTAATTTCAACTTTCTGCTGCAGATTTATGACCACAAGATCAAAGGGCATTTTAATACTCCCTCCGTTCCTTTTTAGTGATCAAATTTCGCTTTTCGAGTCAATTTGACTAATTTTTAAAGCTAAATTAGATTAGATTAATTCAATATTTTTAAAATTAAAATTTAGATATTCAAAAACTATACAAAAAATTCTATAAATTGCAATTTTTTTTTGTATCAAACTAAATTTAACAATGTTGGTTAAAGTTTGTATCGTTCGACTCTTAAAAAGGAAACTTATGACAACTAAAAAGGAACGGAAGGAGTATATCTTTAATTTAAGATCACAAGATTTAAAAATCTTCTTTATTTTCTTAAATCCCATACCAAATCAAAATAGGTCAAGCAAATTGAAACAGAGAGTATCATTTTGAAAGACAATAAACATTTTCAAACACATAGGTTATTCATTTGATGAGTTATATGATCCAATGTCCACAAACACTACCAATCTTTGTCAAGACCTCACAAAGCCAAAACTGAGGCAAACCACTGGGCAACAAAAAAGATACAAGAAAGATGCACATAACTTGCTCAAGCCTTCAAATAGTAGGCTTAAAAATAAGCTTAGCAGCCAAAGCTAAATCTGGACCAAGCTTGGGATGCAAACCGTTGTCATCTCGGTGACACTCGTATTGTGTTTCTCAATAGGTTAAGTCAAAAATATGTTCTCTCGGATTCATTATAATATCCTGAACGGCTGGTTTGCAGAGCTAGAATGCTCTAACCTCGCTTTCTTTACCTTTGCCTTTTTGCTTGCAACTTCTTGGAAAAGGTTTGGTCCACCAAATTCAATTTTGGAGCTCCTAATCTTCTTCCTCTTACCAAGGTCATATGCCTCATCCCTGAAAATAGATATGTAGGATGTCAAAAGTTGTACTTGAAACATAACAACAAACAACAACATACTCGGTGTAGTCTCACAAGTGGGGTCTAGGGAGGGTAGGATGTACGCAGACCTCAAGAAAAAGGATCACAAAGTTGGGAAATGTAGCATCTTTAAACACAAGTATGTCCGTGATAGACAGAGAAACTCACCACTCATCCCCAATGTACCCAATGGTGACACAATTTCCGTTCTGTGCTTCTACACCATTCAAGGAAGAAACTTCAACGTCATCCCAACGAGCAACTGTGATAATCAAACAGGAAGCAGCTATATTTCATCTGACAAGATCAAGAATAAAATAAAAAAGGCTCATGTAGTTGCAAATAAGTACTTACCGCTTGACTCTAAACCTCTGGTAAGCATATTCAACAGACCTTTCTGTGTTGCAACTACTTTAGTCTCTTTAGCATCTGTGGACTGTCTATTGTCACCACCTTGATTTCCTACTGATGCCAAGCTAGAACTTTTTTGTGGTTGCTTGTCATTTGCTAATACAGTGCCATTGTTCACAACCCTCACATCATCAACTGTATTCCTCAGCAGGTCCACACTGTGTCCAGCAGTTTTCGTATCTAATCTGGAAACTTTCTCATTAGAACCAGCTTTTGACTTCTTCCTTTGAGAATGCGTTGCAGATATCAAAGTATGGGATAACTTGGATGTAGATGGCCCAAGATCAGAGGAGACATTACTCTCATCCAAGGGACTGGGATTGCTACGCTTTCTCTTTCCAATTTTATGTTTCATTCGTTTGAGTTTTTTCTTCCTTTTCAGTCCCAAGGCTGGATCTAAGATCATAAAACTGAGATTCATCTTGGTGACACGGCTCTTGAAAGACTTCTTTTTGACTTTCAAACATGTCTTGTCAATAGCTTCCTTTTCTGTCGAGCTAGTCATAGTTGGTTGGCTCACTGCGACGACTGTTTCAGCACCTGCTTTTCTCTGTCCAACATAATTATTAACTTCAACAGCTGAATCACCTAAGCTACCATTGGAGATGTCCTTTACCTGAAAGGAAATTTATCAATAAACAGAAGACAAGGAAAAGCACTGCTTCTTTTTCTTTTCCTAGTTTGGTTGGAGTTCTTTTTTTTGGAGAGGGGGCATTGCTTGATTGAAACAAATACATACTTCTATTATTGTAATTGAAGTGATGATAACATTTGACAATAAGAGTAACCCATCCCCACAGCCACAGGACCAAGAAAATCCCGCATGAAAGCAAGAAGATATGACATACGGAGGAGCATAGCACAATAATCAGACAGAAACATGTATATTACCACTGGCGCGTTGGTGTTTGCCTTGCTGAATTCCACTTGTTTGTGGAGATCTATGTTCAATGGTTTGTCAAGAGTACTTGGATCTCTGTCATTATTTACGCTGCTACAGCGAAATGGTATAGCAGCAGATCTAGTCAACTCTTTGACGATTACATTGCCAGGTAGCGGGGTAGAGTCTTCACATCTTGTTTCCCCCTTGTTATCAAGTCTATGAATTCCATTGGAGACTGGAACATCTGGATTAGCTTTAAGTAAGGATTGTCCATCCCTTGCTTCTACAACAGAAAGATCCTTTACGCTGTCACCTGTTTCTGGCACTTTCGACAAATTTTCTGGCTGTATAGCCCCTCCAAGAGCAGAGGATCCACTAACTACTGCACCATTAACCTTTGGGGGTGCCAGATCCTTTGTTGAAGTTCCCTTCGAAACTTCGGCACTTAATGTCTCCCTTTGATCTTTTGCACCAGACAAGGAATCCACATTCTTCACATGAAATCCATTTTGCACAGCATCCTTTAATCTCTGGTTGTGATTAGAACATATTTTATTTCCTACGCCATTAGTAATCACATTATCATTGCGGGCAACATCTACCGACTTCTTAGGCACAGGAGATTTCTTATCCCGAACATAGAACAGCATGTATGCCTTCTGCTCCAACACCTTTTTCTCACTCACTTGAACCACCTACAAGTACATACAAGAGTAGGAATACTCAGAAGTTATTAAACTACATTATGATAAACCATTTGCTTGAGTTTTTAAAAGATCACAAAAGGAAACATCCCGAAGCGCTGAAACATTTAAAAGCCAAAAGAGTTACGTGGGCTCTGAGTAGCATGTCAGAAGTAGCAGCAAGGGGGAGGAGTTACATGGTGGTTTTATTTTCATTTCCTTTATCCTGTCTACCAAAGACGTTTACAGCGACGAATGCTAGCTCCAGGGAAAGAGGAGTATGGACAGTAAATACAAAATGGAGGACCATACCATTTGGAGACCATAGTTCAGTGTCATTGACTCATTGTTGCCTTTTGCTAGTTCTAAGGACTAAATGCTAATATAAATGGGAAGAAGAAAACTGGAATTTAACATAGTTTCACAATAAATTTTCAAGATAACTAGTGTATCCAAAAAGTAATGAACAGTGAATGGGCAGTCACATGGCCAGGACTAAAGATAGAAAGCAAAATGTATATACCTGATTGTCATCAAGGGAGTACCAATTTCCACTTGAAGTGCGAACAAAGCAATAATAATGACCAGAATGGGTGCTCCAACCTGCATGAACCAGCACACCATAGAGAGTGTACTTCAATTCACCACCCTGAAAAATTAGAGGGAATGCCATGAGTTCCCAAAAATACAGGAATTCGAGATATAAAGGAAATACCAAAAAAGTATTACAGAAGTGTCAAAGCAGGAGAATAGCAAGTAAAGCAAGCACTAGAAATTGCATGTATATCAGCCTGCACGAATTGCTTCAAGTTTTTGTTATGTCAGGTTGATACCTCATTGGTAAAGTCTTAAAACAACTATGATACACAAGAATATAAGCAATATTAATGAAAAACATCCTCTCAACTACTTGACATGCAATGCAATGATCCCTCAGCTTTGAGATAATTTCATGGAAGGTTCAAATTCATCCTAAGCCAATTTTCCAGAACATTCAAGTCAATTTATCATCCATTTTATATGCTCCTAATTTTCTTATTTGGAGATTAGTCAATCCACAAAATAAGAGCATGCTCACATTACAAATATTAGATCTGAAAGAAAGAAAGTAAAGGAGTTCTCGACTGCAAGGAGGAAAAACTAATTCTTACATAGGTATCAGATACAAAATGTTTCAAGTCTAAAGTAGGCCCATAGTGAATCTTTTTGTCGATCTTTTGCCCAGGGACATGTGAACCAAATCGCTTCAAGTGAATGGTTAGGACATGAGGTGCCTTGTCAATTGTTAGCCGTTTGGTAGCCTTCACTTTCTGTTTGCACTGCTGACATTGGTACTGCCTCTGACCACCATCTAATAGCTCTCCGGCAGTGAAATGGCCAAGTGCTTTGTATAGTGAATCTGCCTTTAAAATTTCTAGACTTAAATCCAGAAATGGATCAAATTTGTCAGAGCAAAATTTACACTGCATGCACTGCACCTGCGGATCATTTCGAAAGATGCAGATGGACAAGGAGTCAAAGCACTGTTAGAAAAGGAATCAAGGAAGTATCCCCCACATACAACACAAAAGCGCTTCTCTTTTTTTTTTTTGCGGGGGAGGGGGACAAGTCACAGGAAGTAAATATTTTCTGAACTACTCCCAAAAGTTACTAGGTCTACTACACTAACAACAGAGCAACTGAAATGTACCTGACTGCGAAGACGCCCACCAAATATCTTATGAACCAAACTTTTCTCATAAGCACTGGGTGATTCACTTGGCACTCCTGAAGGTAAGCAACATTTATGCATCGACTCAAGCAGATTCACCATGTATTCATGTGCATCCTCCTGTCTGGCATTTCGAAAATTCCGGGATATGCCTAACACATTATTAAGGATCAACTCTGATAGTCAAATGTATAAAAGCCTTCAAATGTGGAATAATAAGAAAAATAATAGGCATTTCCTGAAGGAGTATACTTGGTATAGATCTTAGGATAGAGAAGCAAGAATCCTGTTGTCAGCCTTTTAAAATCTCTATCATACCCCTATTTAAACCCCAAACTTGTTTGAGACGGAGGCATAGTTGTTATCATACCCTTTATTAACTTCATGACTACACAAAACTGTGCACGGAATAGAACAAAAAAAAGTCAAGCCACCAGACTTCGAAAAATATTGGACATCAGAATTGCATGATAACTCAGCATATCCCAACCAAATGAAAAGGCTTATGAACATGACAGAAATTGCACTACTCTTGTTGAGGAAAAAGGACACTATGAGAACAAATGAGAAAGGGGTAAATCAATCATCGGAAGAAAAGAGAAATAACCAGAGGAACAACTTAAAATTGTAGACTAAAAGCAAAAGTCACAGAGTCAAATAAATTAATACACTACAGGGAATCAGAAGGATACATCGCAAGTTTGACACGAGATCCTTGGGCGCCAGTATTTTCCCAGTTGCCTGTAAAGCACGACTCACGTGTTTTTGGATGGCGCATAAAGCACAAAAACCAGCCGTACGACCTTCAATAAAACAGTTAAACACAAGTTAACAAACATATATGCTCTGACACAATTAAGGATCCAAGTCCAGAACCAAGGTAATATAGATATGCAGAAACTGAAAACCAAGTTTAGCTTTTGTGAACAGCTCATATACTCTACTCATATATTCATTTCTACAAAAGACCAAAAAAGTTCATATCCTTTATATGAATTTAGACAGACAGCCCTTAGCATGAATGTGTTTATAAGCGTCCAATATAGTTAAAAGACAAACACGCGAATTTTTTTCAAGTACGCTGAGGCTCTCTGCATCTCCAAAAGTACATCCATATGAAATTATTCAACAGCTCCACTCCTACTATAGCTTAAACTTCTTTGCATGCAATACACCATTAAACTTTGTATGTTATCCAGTTTCTATCAAATTTTACAGTACTGGAGTTTAAAAGATAGGGTAAGACATTTTTTAACAAATCCAGTTTGATTTGTTTTGAGTGCATTTGGTACCATTTATTCTGGTGAAAGAGAAATCACTGAAGCAGTAAATATTATAATGACATTTATCCAGTCAAATCCAATTAATTTCAGCAACTGGCTCAAAGATCTAAGCAGAGGTCCAGACAGCACATATGTAGTTTTATCTGCAAACCTCTTCCTGTTAAAATAGGTGAGATGCTGGAATGCAAATTAATATAAAGAGGTGAGGAGATTCAAGTCTGCTGAAAACAAACATGCACACGTAGGAGAGAGACTCACAGGAATTTTGATGTTTCCCACTTTCCAAGTATGCTGCTAATGGCTCAGTGTATGTCAAACACTGTAATACTGAATTGAGGAAGCAGGTATTCCCAAGATTTTGCAAGCCGGCTCCCTGTAACAAAGACAACCAGTCCCATAATTAAGCAACGTGAAGACTTCCATAAAAAAAAAATTGGTCTCCAAGTGTAAATAAAATGGTCTTAGTAGACCTCGTTGATTCATCAGGTGATTCTTGTCCAACAACATTCTTGAACTCAAACGCTAAACAAGAAAAAGGTAAAGCATAAAGTAGTTCATTTTGCCCGCAATAGATCAAAGATAAATTCCATAAACCACTAAAGAGCCATCAGAGAACCAAGAGGAAGAAACTATAAGTGCCGTACATTCCATCAGCTACAATCTCAAAGCTACTGGAAGTAGAAAAATTACATGACTAAGAGCCTGTTTGGATTGGCTTTTGCTTTTTGGCTTATAAGCCAAAAGTCAAAAGGTAGGATTTTTAGCTTTTGGCTTATTTTTATCATTTTGACTTAAAACAAGGTGCTTATAAGCACATTTTTATTTTACCCAAATACTTCAAGAGTGCTTAATAGCACTTAAAATAAGCCAATCCAAACAGGCTCTAAACATCACAACAATTAGTCCATATAGTAAGACACGCATATCCATTAATTTTCAGAGTAAAAAGTAATCTACAAGGAAAGAGTGCCTCAATTTGAGGCAAAAAAGAAGTTACTCTGCTTTGGGGTTTACATATGCAGTCTAATGCAGATTTATGATTGTGAGATTGTACGACCAAAAATTGGCTCCAAAAACATGTGACAGGATAATGGGCCTCCAATCAAAACCTTAAAAAGAACGATAGAGTGGCACAAGATGTACATAAACTCTTTTTGCCCCTTACCCAATTCGCGAGGGACAAAAAAATAAACCAATTCTATCTTATCAAATCAGAGCTTTTAACTCCTAGAGTCTTCGTATCTTATCACATCTCTCTCATCTTACTTCGAAAAAAGAGACCCTCCCTCGCGCCGGAATTTCTTTTGGGTTCAAACATGTACACTTCAATGTAAACCAACAATTGCCAGAATGAGCTCACCAAAAGTTGATTATCATAAAATGTGAAAGAGCTGTGTATCCTACCTATATTTTTTAAGGCAATGAGTGGCCACAAGTTTTATAAACCCCTTTTACATCCTTACAGATCCAAGTGGGACAACTATACAACAACAACAACAACATACCCAGTAAATTCCCACAAAGTGGGGTCTGGGGAGGGTAAAATGTACGCAAACCGTAACCTTTACCCCAGAGGTGAAGTAAAGAGGTTGTTTCCGGTAGACCCTCGGCTCACAAAAACCAAGATATATATCCAAATAAACAAAGCAGTAGTGGGACAGCTATACAACCTGAACCAAAATACACACTATAGAAGGAATGGGATTAATGTAAGTGGGGATTCACTTCTCTGACAAACAGATAATAGTGGTATGTTTACCATTCCCTTATATAAAGCCATAAGATTCTTTCTGAGGGAGGACACAGATTGGCCGCAGAAGATGCTGCAAGCGAAGGCTCCTCCGACTGTGGCATGAGTCGGATGGATTGGCCTCAACAGAGCTAGTTTAGCACAGGATAACTTGCTAAAAGGGGCTTTCCTGTGTAGCAGATGCTATATATATGAAGGAGAAGCATACTTCGGAATGTAGATCATCTATACTGTCCAATTACTTGGGAGTTATCAGCTCCTCGCATAGTTAAACAAGGAAGCTCTTAGCTTGCTTGTATATAAGTTTTGAACATAGCACCCCTTGGCACCACATGATTACCTTATGTTTTCATGGGAAAAGATAGAAAAATATGACCTAAATGCATTCAAAAACATGATTCAAGCAAAAAAAAAGGGGGAGGGGGGGGGCAGAAAATAGACATGTTGGATAACAAGTTGTCTTTTGGGACTTATAAAGCTTTGAAAATGATGTTTACCAGACAATCATCTGGCAGACCCCTATATCCTTCCGAAAGGAATGCAAAGGAAGGTGACTTCGTAAAGGTACTGAGCCATAACGGATGGAGGGTGAAGAACGGAGAACAATACCTTGTCCAGCCAAACATACTAAAAAAAAGTTATCATAGAATCACCTTTCCATATAGGTGATCGATTCAGACTTAGCTAAGGATATGGCACAATAGAAGAAAAAGATCCATATAGCGGATATCTACTAGTTTGCAGTAGGTTTTAGTCTTGCCAGAGGACTGCTAATATCATTATTATATTTATAATTAACATATATATTTAACTCGTACTCGCTCTTATTTTTATTTGGTATGATGACAACATGAGTTGAGCTTAAATGGAGAAGTGAGAATCTAAATAGCTGACCCTAATATGTTTAGGACTGAGGAATAATTGTGGTTGTTATGATAGAATCACCTTTCTGAATTCCATCTCAACCTTTTTATAATAAAAGACAGTCTTCCAGGTCTAAAGGAGCTAATAGACTATATATGCAACCACACAATAACATGCAAAATAAGACAAAAATAGTCATGTCAAAGTACTTGAGATACTAGTACTGAAATGAAAACAAATATAACAAAGAGAAAGAGAGGAGAAAAAGAAGAGAAGAACAAATCCATTTCGGAAACCAACTGGACTTTAAGTGAGCAAAAAAGTAAGATAGGTCAAATCAAATTGCCCCAGTACTATCCAAAATTGAGAAACTTCGCCCTCTGTTAGACTTTTGGGCTAATATTATCCCCGCCATCAGGAAAAAGTCTCATTTTTGCCCTTGACCCCGAACGGAGCTCCAATGTAAGGGTAATTTAAAACCATAGTCCAGAGTTGCGGGTTAAATTTGGACTTTCATTTCTCATAGAACTTGGACACATAGAGTCCACCTATTTCATGCATGAGTCTGTTACTTGCTAATTGCAAGGAAACAAGTGGACCAAAAGTGTAACGGAGAGCAAGCTTTAGCGACTAAGGGCAATTTTAGACCTTTCCCTAAAGAGAATAAGAAAATAGTGCAAATTAGTAGGCCCACTAATGATGCTAAACATACTTAGAGCTAATACAATCAAAAATGAAAGAAAAGGAAGAGGCTTTGGAAGCTAAACATCAAAATGAAATTCACAATACCCAAAAATTGAGCTCAATAAGATAATCAAAAACGAAAGGCAAAAAGGGGGCGTTTGGCCATGAAATGTTTTTACTTTTTCCCGGAGTTGAACACGTTTGGAAATAAAATTTCGGAATTCATCAAGTTAACAACAACAAGAAGATACCCAGTGTATTCCCACAAAGTGGTGTCTGGGGAGGGTAGAATGTACGCAGACCGTACCTTTACCTCAGAGGTGAAGTAAAGAGGTTGTTTCCGATGACCCTCAGCTCAAGACAAAAAATGACCAGAAAAAGACGTAATGAGAGTACAAGATATATAGCCAATAAACGAAAACAACAAATAGTCACAAAACTATACTACAACTAAAAAATCCTATAATCTAACTACACGAAGCACTAGCAAGTAGCAGAAGCTGACGAAACAAAAACTACAATAGTAGTCCTACAACTACTAAAAAGGGCAACAAGACACTGGACTCCTCCCTACTAGCATGATGCAAACTTACCTACTAACCTCCCAACAAGACATTGTATTCATGGCCAAACACAACTTCAATTTCCAAATAATTTTTCACTTTGAAAACAAAAACTACTTTTTTTTTTCAAATACTCACCATTTTCATGGCCAAACACCTCCCAAATATCAAAAGCAAAGGAATTCAAAAATATCCAAATACAACTATTAAGCAAAAAATGCACAACCAAATACAAAGGAAAACAAAAGCTAAAAATTAACACTTAAGAGAAACTCACAATTCTCATAATCTTTCTGAAGGCAATACCAAAGCTCAATTCCGGATCCATCCCATTACTTTCCATCACCACCCCATCACCGCCATTGCTGCCACCTCCCTTTTTTCCAGCACCAACAACTGACCCATTTCCATTACGGGTCTCCGAATTCGGGTTCAGTGTTTCCAGCTGAAACCCACCATTGTTTTTCCCACTAATAAACCCATTAAATGGTTTTCTAGCCAAATGAAACTCAATCTTCCGATGAAACAACGATGATGATGACGTATCCAAACCCGGATCCAACCCAATCAATTCTCTACCCAAATTCTCCCTCATTCTATCAATTGTAGCTTCACCCATTAAAACCCCTCTTCTACTTTCCACATAAAAAGTATCAAAATCAAAATTAAACTGGGTTTTTCACCACAAATTCACTGAACAAATACGAAAAAAAAGTGAAAAGGGGTCTGAGTTTTCGGTTCGATATCAAAATCAAAACCCTTTTTCAACTGTTTTTCTGCTACAAATACACGAACAAAATGGTTTCACCAGAAATTCACTGAACAAATACGAAAAAGGAGAAAAGGGGTCTGAGTTTTCGGTTCGATATCAAAATCAAAGCCGTTTTCAAGATCACTTAATCGTTTTTCTCCCTTTTTTCTGCTACAAATACACAAACAAATTGGGTTTTTAACCAAAAAGGAGAAAAGGGGTCTGAGTTTTCGGCTCGATATCAAAAATCAAGCCAATTTCAAGATTACTTTATTGTTTTTCTCCCTTTTTTCTGCTACAAATACACAAACAAATTGGGTTTTTCAACAAAAATTCACTGAACCAATGTGAAAAAGGAGAAGAGGGGTTTTGAGTTTTTTCGGCTAGTGAAGAGGAGCTAAAAGAGGGAGCTTAAAACCCTACGAGCTGAAACAAATATAGTAATGTGTATTTCTTTATGGTGTACTGCGACGCACTCAATAGGTCTTAACATTTGGCTTATAGGATATTGACACATGTAACTATAGGGGTATTTTTGTCATTTTGAAGATGTATGTATTTGTGGTTTTGTGATGTTGAAGAAGTCAAGTGTCATATAAGTAGTGGTAGAAATTGAACCTAAGGGAAAAATGGAATGTTTAAAGTTAAAATTAATACCAATTTTTTTTATATAATTGTGGAGTTATGGTCAATTTTTCACGCCCTTTCAGCAATAAGTATCGGATAACTCTGTTCATCAAAATAAGAACAGATGAAAAAAATCACCTAATATTTTCTTTTTATCTCCGTTGGAGTTAAAATCACAACCAATTATCTTACCTAAATTTAATTTTGAAACTTGCTATAGTTATAAAGTAGAAAAAAGGTAAAATAGTCTAGGAGACCTTTATATTTGACTCGAATTGTCTTCTGAAATTTTTTACTCGCGATTTTGTCAATTGAACACTTAAACTCAATCTTTTAACCTTTTTCTACTTCGATCACGATTTGTGTAACACAATCAACTACATGTGAAATTTTATGTTATTTTTCAATAACACATCAATACTTAGATTTAAAGTAATAAATTAAATCAAATAGGTCACTTTTGCAAATTATGAATTTTTTTCAATAACCATATTCTCAATGTTTGTTCACAAATTGAGCACCAAATTCACTCTGAATAGCTGGAATTTTTTCCTACACTTGAATTTTCAATTACAAGTTCACAAATACAAACTCAATAAACCCCAATCACAATTTTAAATTAATCCATCAACCAAATATTTACAACAGATATTTAATCAACACAATCACACCTAACTTGTTATTAAATTATTATGGAAAAAATACTTATACAAGTTGAATATTATTTTTATGGGCTTCTTACGTAACTATACAGGTGATTAAAAAAATCAACAAAATGAATGCATGAATATGCAATATATTGATATTGTATAAATAGTATATAATGATGTATATATGATGTGTTAGAGATGTATATACATCTTTATACGTTGTTTATACAATACACACACACACACATATACACGTTATTTATACAATATAACATGTACATATTTTTCAATCCCGACCAACTCAAATCTCCTCTAGACAGTCCCAAATTTTGAATATGAGCTCCTCTGGATGTTTTGAGTGTTTCGATATATTATTCATTCGAAACGATTCATGTTTGGGGCCCATCAAAATTTAAAATCGAGCTTTGAAGAAGCTTTAATGGCTAATGGAGTCTTTCAATCCCGACCAACTCAAAAATATCCTCTAAACAGTTTCAAATTTTATATATGAGCTCCTCTCGATGTTTCAAGTCTTTTGATATATAATTCACTCGAAATTATTCACGTTTGGGGCAAGTCGAATTTTAAAATCTGGAGGAGGAGGAGGAGGAGCCGGGGGGGAGGGGGGCATTGACATCTTAAAAGTGGTCAATGGAATTTTGATCACATGGACATTTTGTCTAATTTTTCTTCTTTTATTTATTATTCGGTGTTTGATAACAGTATTGGAGTCTGGGCTAATTTAGATTCACGTCTCGTAAAGCCCATTTAATAAGGAAATGCTCCCTAACAGTATTTTTTTCATACCCAAGACTCGAACTCAAAACTTTTGATTAAAAACACATGATGTTACGCATCCACCACAACCCTTGTTGTTGAATACTAATACACCTTTTCTATAACGTTCTCTTGTCCCGAAACCTGCCCATTATCTAGATTTTACTTACTACTTCAACGTTTGCCCATAGATTCTCAAATATTTTTAGCAAGTCATTTTTTGGTGAAGTTTCACTATTTATTTGGCCATAGTTTTTGAAAAAAATATTTGACCTTTTTAAGAAATGTGATTTATACTCTCAAGTTCTTAAAACTATTTAAAACATTCATAACTTTGTATTATCATTTTATAATGAACATGTTCCATGATAAAATTAAAATCATAGATTATTAGCTCCAACCTGCTTATAAACAATTTCACAGATCAACGTAGCTACTAAGTTTTCTCAACACACAAAGGAGCATCCAATTTTTCTATTTACATTACTTTTAACAAGTGATATGCAACAATACTATTTTATACTTGAGAGCCAAATAACAAGGTTTATTAATGGGGATTGGTTGGCAGATAGATATTAGTTGTGATTAATAAATGGTGGATATTTTTATAAAATATAAAAATTTGGGGTAAAGTTTAAATTTTTAAAAGTTTAAAAAAAATAGAATTTGACCCCAAAATTTATTTTTTTAGTTTTTGGGAATTTAATTTTTTTGCCAAAAATATTTATCAAAAAATGACACATTTTGATAATGAGGTCACACTCAAATGGAATTCCTATACTCCATTTGAGATTTTCCTTGGTCATGAGAATATTAATTCTATTACAATGTTTGCCTCAATTCTTAAATGAAAAAAAAGTGCACTTAAACAATCTTAATAAGTCAGCAGACCCATTTTAAAGAAATTTCAACATTTAAAAAAGTGAACAAACGAAAAATAATAGTCGCATGCCAGTAATAAGAGGAGTTATTCTGATAGTAAATATCCTTCACTTTCAACTCGAAAGTATTGAATTCGAGTCACTAAAAGAGTAAAAAAAGTGAAAACTCCTAAGAAAGGGTAAAAAAAGCCAACACACTCAAAATTTGCAAATGAGAGAGAGAGAGAGCGAGATTGTTCGCATGCCAGTAATAAGAGGAGTTATTCTGATAGTAAATATCCTTCACTTTCAACTCGAAAGTATTGAATTCGAGTCACTAAAAGAGTAAAAAAAGTGAAAACTCCTAAGAAAGGGTAAAAAAAGCCAACACACTCAAAATTTGCAAATGAGAGAGAGAGAGAGCGAGATTGTTCGCATGCCAGTAATAAGAGGAGTTATTCTGATAGTAAATATCCTTCACTTTCAACTCGAAAGTATTGAATTCGAGTCACTAAAAGAGTAAAAAAAGTGAAAACTCCTAAGAAAGGGTAAAAAAAGCCAACACACTCAAAATTTGCAAATCAGAGAGAAAGAGCGTGATTGTCATTTTTCCCCTTCAAAATTAGGATTCTAGAATCTTGAATTAATATTATTGTGAAAATGATAAATGTATTTAGGGTCCGTTTGACCTTGCAATATGAAATCATTTATGATGAAGTTGAAGTTTTGTTTGGACATGCAATTTGAATTTCTTATATTGTATTTTTCTCATAAATATAAAAACCTCATAAGTTATGAAAACTATCAAAATTTCTACAATTCTTATACCATCTTCAAATAAGCCAAAGTTCATAAATAATTTGGTAAACATGGTTGGTAGATATCTACCAATTTATGGACTTTTTGTATAAAATATAAATATATTATCATGTTTCTTTTATGAATAAATATTTGTGATTATAAATTTTCAAGTGAACATAATTTATAAAAATTCACTACTAGTCAATAATAATAGTAACTAGTTATTTCTTTAATATAACCCTTTCACATGGTACAGACAATCTCTTCAGGTCTATCATTAGTCTTTTTTTTTTTTTTACAAAATTTAAAATGATATATTTTTTAACAAAATATCAATTTATGGATTAAATTTTACGTTTAAAAAAGTTGACACATGCCCAACTTGACATTTTCCTTGATTAGTTACAATTTAAATATAAACAAATCACTCTAAAAAAAAAGGGTGTAATTAATTTCGATATTTCATTTCTTTAAAAGTATTTAACATTTAAAAGTATTTATTTAACAATTGGCTATAACTTTAGGGGATATTATTCACTGTAGACAGGTTGGGAAAATGGGGTATGCAAATTGACGAAGGATGCAACATATATAAATCAGTGTTTTAAAAGACAGTTTGAAATTCGCTTCGGGGCGAGCGAAGGATTAGCAAAACGCTTTTGAGGCTCACGTGTAGGTTTAGTTATGTGAGGCTCATGCCTTAAGCGTTCGACCGTATGCTCTAAACACATTTAATGCCCAACGCTCTGAGATCGCCTAACAGATCTTAAACGCCTCATCCCGCGCTAAGTAAAACGCCTCGCCTTACCTCACGGTCTCGCTTTTTAAAACACTGATGCAGACAAGCATTGAAAATCAGAGATCATCTTTCTGCTACCAATAACTTAGGGACCATAAAATGCTATTATCCCTTGAATTAATGTATTGTACATAATTCAAAAGTTTTAATGAATTTATTATGATAATATAAATCTAAAACTATTTTTTACCTTTTTGAGGCAAAAATATTTAGAATGATTTACCTTCTAATTAATTAAGCAAACCTAACTACCGTATTTGGAACAATTAATTATGTAGTAAAAATATATTTTGGCAATGATATTTAATTTCAGTATTAATCTCACCTAATTAATAAGAAAATCATCCTTAGCAAGTATAAAATATTTCATATTTGCTAAGAAATTCAATTCATCTTATCAAACATTTATTTTTTCTATAAAAAAAATTAGTTACCAAAATTTAAAAAAAAAAACAATTCCTCCATTTTTATGCCTAAATTTCCACCAATTCCCCCCTTCCCTGGAACTCCTCCTCATAAGAAGAATTGATGAGTTCTATACAAATTTCTTAGTACAATTTTGTGTATTTTTCTTTTGATAAATAAGAATTGATGTGTGTATTTCTTAATTAGGTTTTCAAATTAAGACTATATATCATTTTCTTAATGCAATTCTATGAATTTTTTTATTTTTTTTTGGGAGCTAATATACCACCAAGCAATGTAGTAATGTACCATGACAACTTATTTTATTATTACTGGATAGGGATTATCTGTATCAGTATAAGTCCAATATTGTGAACTTCATTTTGATATGCTAAAGTATCGGAAGTACTATTTACATATTGACAAAAGTTGATTTTTTTAATTTCAAAATGTCACGTGACTTTTAAAGATTATCTCACATAGCACATACAATTTTATTTTAACAAACTCAAAGGATTTGACATTTTCTTTAAAACCAAATCTCTAAAGTTCTTTTTAAAGTTGTTTGTGTTACACTTCAAATGTATTGTTTTAAGATCTTAACACTTACATGTTAATAAATTTAAGTCCGATCAATTAACTGTTTTAATACAACTGCTATAGGATGTCTGATCTCTTTCTTTTAGAATTAATTGAACCTTTACGTAAAATCAGAATCTTAAATTTAGTAGACCTTTAGACATAATTTTACTTTAATCAATTTAGATATCCTAATTCACCGTAAATAATTAAATGGCGATTCCATAACTTTGATGTATCATGGAATTACATAAATAATGTTGTAACCAGTTTTAAAAGGGGGGCATAACAAATGTTTGAGTGGATTTCTCTTTGAGAGAGTTATGTGTTTTTAACCAAACATAATATTTTGTGGACAAGGAGTGTTATAACAATGATTTGTTGTGCTTAATGTTTCTTAAGTATTGAATTGTGAGGGTTGGAGAATTGTTGGTCGGAGAATCTTAATAGTTCACTTGGTTGACTATTTGAACTATCACCTTGTTGCTGAGAATTCGATTTTTCATATTGTAATTCCTTCCCTCATTTCCCTTACTCCTAATTTTTCTTTAAAATAAATTAAGGGCTTACCTTTTCAGTTTTAGTCGGTGAATATGTTCAAAGTTATTGAAGATCGGGAGGCTAGGTAGAGACGGAGGAAGAGACTATGTTTCTTAATCATGTACGAAGCATAGTCTCTTCCTCCTCTCTGACTATGATTCGTAATCATTGTCGGAGAAGAGAAAGAGAGACAATCTTTTAACCAAAAACCGAGCATGAAATTTTAAGAAATCTTTTCAGCCTCGGATTCTTTTCAATAAAAGAAGTCTTATCAAAAGCTCAATGCAAACTTTCTGTGTCCTATGCCATCATCACTAACCGACTCTTGAGTTGGTGATTTGTCACCAGGCAGCACATTACACATTAGCAGATGGATGCTATAAATTCCTCCGAAAAATCATAAAATACTGTGCGGCCATTGGAAAGCATGTTAACGATTTTCAGAAGATAAAATTGAAAAAATACATAAAACTGGTGGTCAAACAATTATGGACTTGTAGATGAATGAAGTGCGAATTTTTAAAGGCTTTGACATCAGTGGAGGTATTATGATTATGTAAGATTTTTCTAACTAGATTAAAGATATAAAATTGTATGATCCTCATTTATAAAGGAGATCATAAATTGCCTTTGTTGGCTTACGAATTAGCTGCTTCAGTCATATGGTTTTATTTCTAAATGTAATATAAAATTGCAGAAGTGTGTTGAAACTCTGGTTAATAAATATTCGATGACAATTAGATAAAGAAATCACATATCCCCTATCTCATTAGCATCACGATGAGCAAGTTATCATCATCAGTTCTACAACATCAAGACATATATTCGTTTGTGAATTCGACTGTAATAATCAAATACAAGCAATTATAAATCACGTGTTTTGATAGTTTAAACAAAATCAAAACAGAATCACAAAACTTTGATAGCTTGAACAAAATCAAAATAGAATCACATGCATACATGTAATAATGAATATTTATCTGTCTTTTATTTTTATGCAACAACTATAACACTAATAGTGGATATCAATTCGATCAAACTATCATAAAGGTTATACAAAGTCACAATAAAATATTAGCAAATATATCAAATTAATCAATGGTGTTAAACGAATATTTTGCTTAAAGTCTTTAACAATAGAAATTTGATTGGCTGTGTACACTCATAGTAAGGTGAATTGCATGAGTTAAAATGATGTTAGTTATGTATTTGCAATACATTATCTTAGATTTTGTTATAAAAAATTTTATTTATTAATATTGAAATTTGAATAGTTTACTTCAAAATTCTAAAAAAAAAATAATGCTAAAAAGCTTTAAAAGTTGAAATATAATTTTAAAAATGAAACTTTTATTAACTAGAATTTCAAATAATTATAAAAGGATATAATGAGCTTTTACATATTGGTTTTAGCTTTTTGAAATTAGGTGAAAGTTTTAAGGGAGAATTACGTAAATTGTCCATTAAAGACAAACTAATTATCCCTTTTATCTACACCAAATACTTCTTCTGTACTAAATAATTACTCTTCTTTTCAAGAAAAAAAAAACAAACTATAATTTCCTACATTTAGAGAGATCTATGCACTCTTCCTTTACAAATATTTTTAAAGAGTGAATTTGACTTCTGTGTTGCTTTAAGTATTAATTGATCCATTATTTTATCTTATTTTTGTCCTTTTCTATATTTTGTCTTTTACTCTTCTTTTTTTTGTCTTTTTTGTTTTCCTTTTTAAAAGATAATAATAAAGTATAAAAATAACTTTAGATAATTATTTTTAGACTAATAAAAAATAAAATATACAGAAAAACTTAGTAATTAAACTACAACAAAGAGTAATTAAGAAAATTCTAAACTACAACTAGAAAGTGTTTTATTTTGAAGGAATGAACCAGTCTTTTATGATATATATCAAATTGGTATCATAGGCGATTGAATATTTTTCTTGAAGGAGTGAGTGGTCAGTCCTCTATGATATCATGTTAGTATATTGTATATACCATATGCATATCATAGAGGACTGACAAATATTTTTTGAAGGAACAAATCAGTCTTTTATGGTACCTTGTTAGTATATGATATGTACCATATGGGTATCATAGTATATTGCAACAATATATATCAGTTGTTACTGATTTGATGTACTATATGCTAGAATAAGTTGAATTTTGATAATTGATATAGGAAAAAAAAGAAGATATACTATATCAGCTCTTCTAAGATATCATCCACTCAAAACAAAGTTCCTTTGCTGCAAAATAATTTTTTGAACTTGAGCTTCGAACTCCTATAATACCTGACATTAATATTTTTTTTCAACTTTATTCTTCGATTTTCAAACTTCTTGAAAAAGCTTAAAATGAAAAAAATGAATAAAATTATGGGGTGAAGCCACCTCCCAACACTTCAAAATGTTGCAACTTGAGCAATACATATTGATGTCAAATAGTAATTAAGATATCATACACTTTGGCATTTACAAATTTTGAAGGAATGATGTTCATCATGTTGGCAAAAGCCCTTTAATTGACAACATACAAGTTAATTTAGTGGGCCTTGATGGGCTCACATTGATTAGGCCCATAAAAATGGGCTCTCATATCCAATACATCACATGCTTTGGGCTTTGTAAAAGCCCCATGATAAAATTGATAAGGTAATTATCTCATAATTAACAACTCAATTATAAGATCCGTGAAGAATTTTGTACATATATTTTAGTGATTCGTCAAGATTTGTGGTCAAAATTTCAGCGATTTATCGGTATTAATTGGCTAGAAATCTTAGTGACCCTTCAGAATATGAGTCAAAGCTGGTTTCGCCTATCAAACTGAAATCCATCATAATTTGTTTAGAAATATTGATAATTTTTTTGACAAGACAAATTTTGTCTATCTATTCGAAACCTGATGATTCGCCATGATTTTACTACCTAATACTGATCGTAAGTTTATTTTCATAATTATTCTTTTAAAGAGGTCAAAAGGCTTTAATAATGATACTGAAAGATCCTATTAATTTGTGCAAATCTTCCATAAATTATCCAAAATTAACATTTTATAATACACACTCATTAACATTTTAACATTTATATACTTCAAAAATCCCACCCACTAAGAGTTTAACAATTTTTCAGATTGGGATATTAAATTAAAATCAGTAAAATAGACCATGCTAATTTTCTCTGATAATTTTTTTTTTGCTTAAAATTTTCTCTCTGAGAATTAACAATAAATAGGAATTGTTTTGAAAAAATAACTTATTATTAGGTGGTAAACTATTAATTAGTTGTGGTAGATGCAACACATCGATTCTGTAATAATTAGATCACCAATTATATTGTATTTAATATTCAACCAACCGTAAATATAATTAATACAAAAAATAAATAATAGAGTTGAATAATTCAAAAATCCAAACAGAAATTATATTCTTTTGATGAATTTATGTTCCCTTCGAAAAAAATTCTTTTGAGCCGAGAGGTCTATCGAAGACAACCATTGTACCTCAAGAATATAATATTCATTGATCAAATCATTCACTCCATATATAGTCTGATAGATCTTTTGAAGAACTGATTAATCAGACGAGAATAAAGATAGAGTCCCGTTCTACATGCCAATATCTGTAGGTGCAAGCCTCCTGGCCGTCTTGCTCTCTCGTCTTTTCTCCTTCGCCTTCCTTTTGTAATTGACCCTTTCTTTTTCTGCTACGCTTATCCATATCCTTCATATTGATATCCAGCCGGATGAGAGATAGAGGTAAAATATGCATATATTTTATCTCTCCGAGACTTTACTTGTGAAATTATATCAAATATGTTATTGGTGGTGTTAAATAGAATATTCTTTTAATTAATATTGTGCATAAAAAAATTAATTAATAAATAAATTACAGAGTCCTAGATTCTCAGATTTTATTAGTACTTATTTAAAACCTAACGTGCAGACTGGTTTCTAAGAAGCAATTATTATACGTTAAACATGCATGCATGACTTTGCTCATAATTATAATTTTGTACGAATTTTCATTTGGTCTTCGAGCCGTGGCGGAGTCAGAAATTCAAATAAGGAGATTTTAATAAAAATAATTTATGTTAAGAAGATTCATAGTAATCACCATTAGAAATAGTGGATTTATCCATCGCAAGTCAATGAGAAATTTATGTTATAAAATATAATTTTCTCACCCATTTCTCATCGAACCAACTCACTGAAAAATACACGGTGAAAAATAAATTTCCACTAAAATACTGAGAAGTTTTCTATTTTTCTCGTATGAAAACACTACTATTTTTTTCTTTTTCCATCGATTTAATTAAAATATCTGTGAGAATAGTCACTCAATATTTTTTAATGGAAAATTTCAATAGAAAAATAGTGATTTTGTAGTACTGAATTTATATATATGCAAAAAATATGTTTTTTTAACCCTATTTCCATAATATATGATTGCCCCAACCAACTCTTTGAGGTTGAGAGTTATGACACTTTGATGAACCTTTTTGTCTCTTCTAGTTGTTCATGTATATAAGAAAGGCTAAATATGTAAATAGCTCCTTAAATAGGGGTGAATTTAGTGCAAGAACTATCGATTCACCTAAACTCAATAGTTTTTGTGTAAATCAAGTATTACAATTTTCATTAAATGTATAAAAATACTTAGTTCGAAACCTCAGTTCATTAGTTCAATCTTTATTGTATATTACACTTCAGATCATTATAAAAACTCATAAATTTAAAATTTAAAATTCTAAATCCGTCTTTACACTTAAAGCTTGCACGATTTATGAGAAAGGCAAGATAACTTAGAGGTTGCGGTCATTATGCGAGAACTTTCACTCTTAATTGTTAAAGTATCAAGAGCAAACACAACCGCTTCTCTCTCTTCATCATAAGAAAAAAAGGAAGAATTTCGAATCTAAAAAAAAAATTCTTTCTTTCTTTCCCCCGTTTAAATTAGACTTTTATCTTGGATATAATGAGGAGGAGTTTACTATGGTCCTCAAACAGTACTTGCCGTCATCACTCTCACTCTATATTGCAACTAGCCCTTATACACCCGGCTCCATACATGGTTTTACGACTTAGTTGAGAGCCTGAAGACTTTTCTTTTTGGTAAACAGTTGCTCGTGTCAAATCACTGCGACCTCTTTTGTGATTAGACAATTTTTAAATTGTTAGTGACCATTTAGACACTTTTTTGAATGAATGGATAATACATGTTCACAAAGTATTGTGCTTTATCCAAAATGTACATTTAATTAATTTTCAATCAATTTAAATAAATATCATTAAAGAAAACCATTATAGTAGTTCATTGACAAGAATTGCTTAATAATTAATTCACATAATATTATTTTTTTGGGTGATGTTTATATTTTTGCTTAGGAAGGTCATTTCCACTTTAATCAACCTATGATAATGTTTTAACATACCTATTATTCACTTGAGCTGACACATATCAGATAACGATTGTTTAGCTAACATATAGAAGTGTTCCTACACACAAAATAATAATTAAAAAATTAAAATTAGCTATTAACTTCATCACTAATTCATCGCTAAATTGGTTTTGGCTAACAAGAGTTTTTGATAATTTGTGGCTAATTTGTCGCTAAATAGGATTAGTGTTATTGAGGATTTTGCTTCTGTTCAATACATAATGACTGAAGCCAACTTTGATTGGTTAATCCGATCAGTTCATCGATGGCTAGCAAGTATGATGGTCCTAATTATGGGCGGAGCTACATGTCATTGAGGGTGTCGACCGACACTCCTTCAACGAAAAATTACACTATGTAGCTAGGTGATTTTTTTTTTAATGTATATATATTACGTATTGACACCTCTTAGCTTCTTCGTGAATTTACTTCTTTATATTTTGACACCTCTTAGTGAAAATTCTGGCTCCGCCACTGATTCTAATGATGATCTTGTATCTCACCGGTGGATTTAAAAAATCGCCCATTGGATGCACTGTACAGTAGTACTTTATGTTAGATGCTTATCCGGTGCTTTCTTTACGACTTTCAAGCAAATTGAAGAAACTCTTATTTAGTTCGGACGTCTTTCGCATCCCTTGTGGTGCTTGTTCGATGAATTTTGTTATTTAGTTTTAGAAATATTTTTTCCGGTGCTGATTCCTATTTTTTAGTAGCGAAATGATTAAGTAATATTGGTACGTCTATATCAAATTAATAATATATACACTTATAGTAAATTCTTATGATTCATCAACAAATTATATATACATTGTATCCCATCCGTTACCTATGCAAAATTAATTATTTTAACCATTTTCCCCATTTTAAATGAATGGACTTTTTTTTTTTTTTTTGCTCAAGAACATTCAAATAAAAAAGTCTACTTACCAAAAAAAAAAGTCTAGGAGGACCAAATTGTAAAATGACAATTAAGTCTACCACGATCTTTCTATGTAATTTTTCATCACTTTATTGCTAGCTAGTCAACTTAAAAATTCAACTATATAGATATGAATTTGTATTTGTCAAAGTTTGTAGATAAATTTGTTAATAATTATCAAATGAAAATAGTTATCATAATTACTGTGAGCCGAGGGTCTATCAGAAATTAAACAACATTTCTATCTCATATAAGTGGAATAAAATTTGCATACACTCTACTTTTCACAGATTTTACTTATGAAATCACATTGAAAATGTTATAGACCGTCAAAATAGAAAAAAATTACAATATTATTTGGTCACATATAAAATGTAACTATCCATCGTTGTCGATCTTCTATTTTATTCTCTCTTGGAATCCGAAGCTATGTATGCGACCCACACGGTTAGTTCCCTCTATTCTCGGAGGAAGGGCCGCTTTCTTCCTCTCTTCTAGACCGTGAATGTGGTTTCAGATCTCTCTTCACATGTATTCGTTACGATCTCGCTTCATACATTGATTATCAAGATCTATCAAAGGCTCATAATGCAAGCTATAGCTAGCCCTTTAACCCCGAGTCCTTCGACCAAGGACTTGTGGAACAAATAATTATATAACATTTCATTTTGAAATAAGGTAGAATAGATAATCTATTACGACAGGTTAAATTTTACTGATCGTACAAAAAATTATTTTAAGTGACAATGAATATAAAATAGTTCCTTGTATTTATCAGTTATCAAATGAAATAAGTAGAATGGATCAAATGAATAGTTTTGAGTTTATAATTAATACTAGTATTTTAATTTGTTAAAGCCATCAAAATAGTGACTTTTGTAACTCCTATTTGCCAAACTACAAATAATTGGCATTGACCAAGTCAAAATTGGAAGTCTTTCTTATCTTTTTGAAAGCAAAGTCTTCATTAAAAAAATGTCTTCATTATTTTTTTAATTTATTTTTTTGACTTTTTAGCACAAATATTATTGTTAATGTTATCCAACTTGAATTCAAAATCACTTAATTAGTTCCAAATATTGGAAAGTTCATAACCTGACCCTACTCCAACCTGAAAAGCAGCCACAAAGCTTGAAAAAAAGAAAAGAAAGTAGGCCAAAACAACTCATATTTTAATTATTTATAGTTTAATTATCGGGAGAATTGATTTTGTAGATTACTTATAATTTTTAAAAAGTTTTAAAGTCTTTTTACGAGAGATCTTCATTTTTCACACAAAAAAGCTTTGAAAAGGCAATTTTTTCATAGACAAAGTTAGAATTTAAAATTTTTAGGTTTTAAACTTGCCATCGAAATCATAGTCGTCATAGATACCGAGTTCACAATTAAATATTTTATACATATTTTTAAATGAATTTTCTAACACATATACATAGTCTAAATAAAAACTAGGGAAAAGAGTTAAAATTACTCCTCTACTTTCATAAATTGACTAATTTTATCCTTCATCATACTTTCTGGCTAAATATATCCCTGCCATCATACTTTCTGACCAAATTTATCCCTGTTGTTACTAAAGTGTTCATCTGTACCTCTCAATTGATGAGAATACCTAAATCAACTCAAATTATCCGTTTTTAAAAATAAAACTCATGACCCTAATTTAACCCGCCCATTCTGACCCATCTTAATAAAAAAAGACCCAAATAAAATAAAAATCTCATAATTATTTTTCATAATTGTTCTGACTTCAATTAAATTTACAACACAATGACTTCAATTAAATTTACAGCACAATGACTTCAATTAAAAACGAAAAATACACTACAAACTTGAAAAAAGGCAGAAGAAAATTTACAGCACAGTGACATGCTTATCCAATAAAGGGAAGAATAATAAAATGATTGGATTATTCTATTTCTTAAGAATGTTATCTAGTAATTCAAAATCAATTGAATTTATATTTCTATTTGAACCGTATTTTGCACTTCACACAGATAATTCTCATAAAATGATTAAGCCAATCATGCATAGCATTGAAAATTTGTAGAGCTTCGAGTCACATTTTCTAACTTCATTACTTATCATATCTCATCCAAATCAATGATGTATCTGAAGCTTTATTGAGTTGTGGAGAATAACTATGCGATTTTTATTGTATCTGAGTCCTTTTTTTATTAAGATAGATCAGGGTGAACGGATTAAATTAGGGTCATGAGTTTTATTTTTTTTAAAATGGATAATTTGAGTATTTTCATTCATTGAGGGGTATAGGTAAATATTTTAGTGACGGCGGGGGTATATTTGACCAGAAAGTATGATGACAGGGGTATATTTGGCCAGAAAGTATGATGAATGGTAAAATTAGCCAATTTTCAAAAGTAAAAGGGTAATTTTGACCCTTTTCCCTAAAAACTATT
This sequence comes from Jaltomata sinuosa, assembly GCA_003996215.1. Classification (NCBI taxonomy): domain Eukaryota; kingdom Viridiplantae; phylum Streptophyta; class Magnoliopsida; order Solanales; family Solanaceae; genus Jaltomata; species Jaltomata sinuosa. Next base: position 653,915 of record QJPP01000617.1, on the reverse strand, counting down.
AGATTTATCCGAACTCGTAACTAATACTCTCCCTTCGCCCCTAATTTTTTTTCTATTCATTTTATAAATAGTCAAAAGACTTTAATTTAGTGATTTAATTAGGATGAAAATTTTAACTCTTTAATAATCTGGTTCTGCTATTAAGATTTAGATGAAGATTTGTGTCTATCTAATAATACAGTGCATTATATGCTACAAAAAGAAAAAAATAGGAATGAACAACGGATTAAATCATAAAAATTCATCACTAATTTTATTTAATAATTCAATAAATATTTAAATATAATTTTAAATTTTAAAATACCTTTTTAATTTAATTTCAAATATTAATTTATTATTAAAATCACATTTTTTATGTCCAAACGCTTGCGATTAGAGTGAAAACAATGTCTATGGGGTCAACATTTTTTGGTTTTCCTGATTTTACTTTGACTAGAAGCACTAATGCACTTAGAAAACCGTGTGAAAATTGACAAGCACTATAAACAAATATTCAATTTGTTACACTTCTCTCCGTTTCTTTTTATGCATCACATTTTTAATTTTAAAAATCAAATAATATGAACTTATCAATATTTTAAAAATATTTTTTTATTATTTTGATATATGAAAAATTGAAATTTATAATACTTTTCGTATAGTTTTTGAATATTTAAATTTTAATTTTAAAATATTAAATTATTAATCTATTTTAATTTAACTTAAAAATTAGTCAAATCAACTCTCGAGAAGCGAAACGTGACAACCATTTTGTAGCGGAAGAAGTACTCGCCAATTAAATTCTCATATTTAGCAAAATAATGAAAATGAATTGAATTATTTAATTTAACAATAAACAAAAAACGAATTTTAGTACATGCAAAAAAAACGTTATAGTAATTTCTTCTCATTTGTCAAAATTTTGGTAAATAGAGTTACAAAGTACATAACTTTAATTTCTTGATAGGATAACAGGTACCTGATAAAATAATTGAGACACATATATAATAATTTTTTTCTATTGCCTAAATTTTGGTGGACAAAATTACCGAGTACGTACCTTTATTGGTAGTGATAGGATTGTAGATACCTGATAGAATAATCCAAGCGTGCATAATCTAAGTCACATAAATTAAAAAGTGATCAATTGAACATTCTTTCATAATTTTTTTTATTAGTTTATGGCTATCATATGATGATAAGAACTTTAGTAGTTAAGGGCATGATAATTATGAAATAATTAAGATCTAACAAACTTATAATATTGTCTCCTTGAGAATGTAATTTGATTTACCAAACAACACTATTTCTAAAAGTGTAATTAAATTGCAATCAAATATGAATCTATCAAATCAAGAAATTAAAGATGAATTATTGAAACTTTTTTTTGGGGGGGATTGAAGCTTAAGCAAACCATAATTGTAATTGAATTGGAAATTCTACTTTATGCTTTTTGCTACCAATTCTTTAATCATAATCTATAATAACTCTGATTAGTATCTATCACATATTATTAATTATGAGATATAGAAGTTGCAGCTACCAAATTCCATTTTATTTATTTAAAAACTATAATAATCATGTATTAATAGTTATTGGAAATAAAAAAGGTATAACACTTCTGGAAAAAAAAACATTCTCCTTTTTATCTATTTATTTATTAATTTTGAAAAGATATAGTACTTCCTTTCGTCCCATTTTAAGTGTCTTTTTAGTCTTAAAATATATTTCAAAATAATTGTCATTTTAGAAAATTAAGAAAAAATCATTTTTTTTCCAGTTTTATCCTTGCTATTAAAGGGGTAAAAAGTGATTACAATAGTACCAATCTTTCAATAGCAACACTTCCCAACAAAAGATGAATAAAGATTAAAATAAAAATCGTACGGTGCACTAAAACTTTCGCTATGCACAGAGTCTAGGGAGAGGCTGAACCACGAGGATTTATTGTACACAATTTTACCATGTATTTATGCAAGAGGTTGTTTCTACGACTTGAACTCGTAACCTCCTGACCACATAATAACAACTTTACCAGTTAGTACTCCAAGACTCCCTTTCGGAAAAAAAAACAAAGATAACTTAATAAATTATACTTTTATACTTAATATCCATTTTTATTTCTTAATGGACGTGTTAAAATCTTAAAAAACACTTAAAATGAAATGAAGGAAGTAAAAAAATATACTTGATTCTTGAAAACAAAAACCATATGCTAAAATTTAATTAATAAAATGGGGGAAAAGGGATGTAAAGGATAACATAAAAGAAAAAGGAGTTTGAACAATTCTGCAAGGAACAAATGGAAGTTGCAACAAATCCCAAATGTAACCAACCTAACTTTCCATCACTTTAAAGTGATAAGGGTGTGAGAGAAAAAGGATATATGGAAGTTTTGATATCCTTATCTTAAAGGGTTATCGGTACACGAAGTATTCCGTATTTATATAGATTGATTCAAGGAAGAATAGTAAGTTGGTGGATTTAACATAGATAACTAACTTATCATGATACAAATATTAGTGGTTGATTAAACGATTCAAATATGTTATAAGTCACACAAAAATAGCGCAGTACAACAAAGTATTCCATATTTATATATGTAGAATTCAGAAAAGGATCGTAATTTGAATAGTATAACGTAAACATCTTATCGACACAATTATTAATAGCTAATTCTACAACTTGTAGGATATGCACGAAGTTAATCTTACGCATAAAATATTTTGTATTTATAAGGATTCAGCAAAAAATCACAACCAATTTTCATATATAATATAGTCAAACAATCCTAATATCAGATATTACGACTCGAACATAATTTTACCGTTACTCTTGAACTCCTCTTTATATCCTTTATCTTAAAGACTGATAATAAATAATATAAAATAACTTTAAAGGTAGAATGGGGCTTCACGTTTTTACTAAAGAAAAAAAGAAGCTAAAGTAGCCAAGTAGAAAAAATATTCGAAGTTTGCGTCTTCTTAAAGTTTTCTAATAATTTGTGTCACTTTTATCTCTAACTCCTACCGTTCATCTTTACTTGTTCACTTTCCTATTGAAATAAGGATTAAGAAATAGTAAATGATAGGAATAATTTTATCATATTACCCTTTGAATATAATAAATTTAATGCTTTAAAAAATGCACTAGATAATGAATTGTATTTAATGCTAAAGGTAAAATGGGTAGAAATAAGTAAATTATCCATTGATTTTATAAACTGGACAAGTATTATTGGACATGTCAAAATAAAAAAATAGACAAGTAAAGATGGACAGAGGGAGTAATAGAAAATTTTACCGAAGTAATTTTGTGATAGGTGTAATTTCTTCCTAGTTCCTCCAAGGTAGAAGCCACTAATAAGTGAAGTTTTTGACAAATTCTAACATATCTTATGTTTTTCAATATTTTCATCTTAGTGTTTAAAATTTGTTTTTCTTTCGGATCTTTTTGAAAATGATTTTTTTAGATAAAGGGTTTATCAAAAATAGTCTCTTTACTTTATTAAGGTAGAAATAAGATTTTCGTACGCCCCACCTTCTCTAGACTCTACTTATAAGAATATATTATGTATGTTGTCGTTGTCCAACATATCTCATGCTACAAAACATTAAAGTTTTGGAATTATTGAGCATCGAAGGAATTTATAGAGATTGTTTCTCCTTTCGCCTCAAAATAAGTGTATGCCTTTTCTTTCTTTTTTGAGAATTAATTTGACTATTTTTAGAAGTTAAACTAAATAAAATTAATTCAATGCTTTAAGATTAAATTTAGATATCTAAAAACTATACAAAAAATATCTTAACATACTATACAAATAAAATGTATCTTTCAAGAACTTAAAACGTAAGAATTAAATGAAAAATGAATTTTCAAATTCACATTCATTTGTTTTAGAAATCAAGAAACTTCTATTGGGCGAACTGTTTAAAAATTAATTGAAACATTTGTTCCAACATAAACTTATATTTTTATTTCATATTTGACGATAATATAATAATAAAATAATCAAATATAACTCTTTTTTTGGTATTCTAAAAGAAAAGTAGGTTTTTTTTCACCTTCATTTATTCAATATAGTTATTAGTTGCAATATTTGAAGGATAATAAGTTCATCTAACGCACATTTTGTCATCACTATGAGGAGTTTCTATAACAACTTTGGTAAGTAAGCATTTAATACATTTATATATATGACAAATTTAGTATGTTCATAATTTTATAGCACAATTGTGTGATTTTGGTCTCCTTCATGTGTTATATTATAAAGTTTTTTGTTTATATTGATTTGTAGTTACTATGCTTTTCAATATTCATTCCACCTCTTCGACAGTATTTATGAGTTGCTAGTTAAACTGTCCCTCGAAGACAAAGTCCCTTTGGAATACATAATTTTTAATTTGATTTCACCATGTCAAATAAGATTAAAAATAAAATTATAGAGAGAAGAGTTCTTGACCTATATTTTTCAATAGTTAAGAAGTTATTTAACACCAACACTTTTCTATGACATTTTGCCAACCCCCCACCCCCACCCCACCCCAACTCCACAACCCCCTACTCCTTGATGTTTTTTAAACGTATTTGATGATTGTGAATTCGTTTGACATATATATTGTTTATTCATGTAGGAGTTTTACCAAAAAGAAGTTAATACTCTATAAGAAAGCTGAAATTGATGTATCATTAAAGGCAGATTCAAAATTTGAATTATAAGACAGTAAATTTAAATATTACTAGTTGAATTCTGAATTTAACTTCTCAACACATACATAAGATTTTGAGCTAAAACTATTAAATTTTGCCGAACTCGAAGGTTAAAAGCTACTTCCATCCCCTGTATAGCATAGAACGACAAAAAAACTTACAAAAGTGTCAAATTTACCTTTGTACTATTTGAAATTGAGAACTTTACCATCCGTTAGACTTTTCATTTTGCTCGAAAATAATCTCAGTTTTGTTTCCTTTTGATCCCTAAAGGAGTTCCACCTTGAACATAACTTTAAACATAACGGGAAGTTGAGAGGTAAATTTAAACTATTTTTTTTCCTTCGAAGAATTTGAACACGAGTAGTTTACTTATTTTACGTTGGCACTTCATCGATGATATGAACAAATACGAAACGATTTGCTATAATAAGAGCATGAAATAGATCAAAATTGAGCAAGATAGAGACAAATTTGGACATTTTTCCATTAATTAATAATGAAAACTCTTTATCTTTAACAGCCTAAAAAAGAAAATTGGAATAGAAAAGAGAAAAGGGTGCTTATCTTGAACTTCAAAAAAACAAAAACAAAACAACAAAAAAGGATCACAATGAGAAGAAAAAAGAAGGATGATAATGATGACTCAACTAGTGACCCTATTTTAGTACATGCACACACATTTTATAGGTGGGGCTCGAAAAAAATAGAGTGTACGCAGATCTTGCTCCTATTTCATAAATGTAGAAGGACTATTTTTGAAAGATTCTCGACTCATTTGCTCCTACTTTGTAGAAGCAGAGAGACTGTTTTCAAAGACCCTCGACTCATTTACTCCTACTTTGTTAGAAGTAGAAAGATTGTTTTCGAAAAATTCTCGACTCACTTGCTCCTACTTCATAGAAGTAAAGAGACTATTTTCGAAAGATCTTTGACTCACTTGCTCCTACTTCATATATAGAAGTAAAGAGACTATTTCCGAAAGACCTTCGACTCACTTGCTCCTACTTTGTAGAGGTAGAGAGACTGTTTCTGAAAAACCCTCGACTCACTTGTTTCTACTTTGTAGAGGTAGAGGGATTGTTTTCAAAAGATCCTCGGCTCACTTGCTCCTACTTCATAGAAGTATAGAGACTGTTTTCGAAATACCCTCGACTAATGACTTGCTCCTACTTTATAGAGGTAGAGAGACTATTTTTGAAAGACCCTTAACTCACTTGCTTCTACATCATAGAGGTAGAGAGACTATTTTCGAAACACCTTCGACTCATATATTATTATCTATAAGATTGAACAGTCTCCAAGACTTGATAATTGGTCACAATCTCCAATTTTTCCATGACAACTTCCTAAAAGTTCTATTCACATAAAAAAATTAGCCATTGGGAAAAATAAACAAAACACCTAACGCACAAGACACGCTCTCTTCTTCTTATGTCCAACAAAGAGAGCTGACTTTTCTTTTAAAGAAGAATAATGTAGACTTAACTAACCAACAAACAAATAATAAATGGATATTACCACTTTTACTCCCTCAAATATTGTCAATTTCTAATTTTGATCTTTTTTTAGTAAGCATTTTTTTTTTATAATCATAGTGTCTAGATAAACTTGCGCACATCTCAACTAATTTCACAAGGTACTTGCTACCTTTAATCAGCATAGGTGCCCTATGACTCCGCCTCACCAAGGTTTGAACGGATGAAACGAAATCATTTAGTGTTCTTGTTTTCGCACGAAATTGAACATAAGACCTCGTTTGAACTCACTTCATTAATCAATAAGTCATACCCTTGTGTACTTTTTATCAAGCACATTTTAACATTCAATTAATTAATATGTACACTTTTGATCTCTCATACTTTGAATCTTCATAATTTTATGAATTATTAAGTGTTAAATTTATTCAATTACTGATCTATTACGTTAAATTTATATTGTTACTCGATAATGAAAGGTAAATTAGTTCTAAAAATACTCTATATATCACATATTTCTTATATAAAAAGACCAAGACATACATTTTAGTTACTCAAATATTACAAGAATCAAACCATAATTCATTAGTAATTAAGGGACCAAAAAGTGCAATTACCCTAAACAAAAATGAAACCCCATTTAACCATTTCTTTTTTACAAATACAATACAACTACCTAATATTTCTTGACCATTTGATCAAAACTCCATATAATCCAATGGCTAATAATAAAAGGAGCCTAAATGGGACCACATCAGACAATGAATTTATAAAAAGCTCATATAGCTTGTGTTCAGACTAAGCAAGACCTCAAAAAACATCAAAGAAAATCAAAAGATCAAAGAAAAACACATCAAGATTCAATTTTTTTGAATTCCAAACCAAAATTCTCTCAAAAAGATTCAAAACCCATCTCTCAAATCCTTCAATCTTCAATACCCATATCATAAATTTTGTCAAAATTGATTCTTTTCTTCTTTTTTGGTCATCATTATGATAGGTGTCTTTGCTAGGACCATTAAATTTTTCTGTTTCTTTACTTTAAAAATCTGGTCTTTTCCATGTGATTTGGTATTTCAAGATGTTTCCTCTTAATTATGTACTTGTAAGGAGTCTTGAATTAAAAAAAAAAACCAGTAGAATTTATTGCTAATTTGTTCTTAAAAAAATTTTCTTTTTTTGATTGCTATCCACTTTAATTCTTGCTTCTGTATTCTTGATTTTTCTGTTTGTATCTTCTTGTTTTTGTTTTCTTTTTCCTTCAAATTTTGGTGTTTTTCAGTTCAATCCTTTCTTCTTCTTTTTTGATAGACTGTGGTCTCCGGCCCAGCTTTCGTGCACCTCGACTAAATTCACGGGATACCTGCCACCTCCCCACCAGTAATAGGTACTAGGTAACCTGTATTCTTGATTTCAGGTCCCCTGTTATATCAAGATTACTGTAATTTGAGTTATGGGGATTCAGAAAGATAGAGTGAAATTCAATGTTGGTGGTAGAATTTTTGAAACTACAGCAACAACCTTAGCTAATGCAGGCCGGAATTCGTTATTTGGAGCCATGTTTGATGATGAATGGAATTTGAATGCAGATGTTACAACTACTGAACACTTCATTGATAGGAACCCTGATTGTTTCTCAGTGCTCCTTGACTTGCTTAGGACAGGAGAGCTTTATTTACCTCAAAATCTCCCTGAAAAGTTGTTGTACAGAGAGGCTTTGTTTTATGGTCTTTTAGATCATGTCAGGTCAGCTAAGTGGGGTCCTTTCGATGGAAACAGGCTCCGTCTGGCCCGTTCTGTAACGGGCCAGGCTCCTGGTGATGGCACCGCCATCCGGGCTGGCCCGGATGGCGGGTGCTGTGTGGCTCATGGTAGTATGGTTCATGTGTATGATTGGATGATGGAAGAACACCCTCCAATAAATCTTGATTACCAAAGGGTGAATGATGCTGGTTGGGTTGATTCTGAGAATATTGTGTTAAGTGCTTGTGAAAGATTAGGTAAAGGGGATGGGGGTATGGGGTTGTTTAGTGCATCAACTGGGGAGTTAAGGTATAAATTTAATGTCAAACATGAAAACCAAGACAAGAGTTATACAGCTGGTGCACTTAGTTTTAGTTCAGATTATAAGTTGTTTTCTAGTTGTAAAGGTAGAAGTAATGAGTATGGTATTGGTGTATGGGATCAAGTTACTGGTAAACAGATTGATTTTTTCTACGAGCCGCCCGGTTGGTCACTTGGTGATGCTGATAAGTTGCAATGGTTACATGGTAACAACTGTTTGTTAGTTGCTACTTTGTTTCCCAGGAAGGACAATTGTTACATCAGTTTGTTGGATTTTAGGGACAAAAGTATGGTTTGGTCATGGTCTGACGTTGGTGCGCCTATAACTGACGAGAGGAGAGTTAGGGACGCGATAGCAATGGAGGAAACGAGTTCAATATGTGTCGTGAACGAGTATGAAGATTTGGGATTTATGGATTTGAGAAGGAGCGCGGGAAGTGTGAGGTGGAGTTCAAGAAGCAGGCTGATGAAAGGGAAAATGCCGGATGAGCCATGTTATCCTAAACTGGCATTGCACGAGGGGCAGTTGTTCTCATCGATGAACGACTGCATCTCTGTGTTCTGTGGCCCTGATTGGGTTCTTACATCAAGGCTTCGACGAAGCTATGGTGGTTCAATTTGTGATTTCTCGATTGGTGGTGACCGTCTCTTCGCTCTTCATAGCGAAGAAAATGTGTTCGATATATGGGAGACGTCGCCTCCACCAATTATATGATTTTTATGAGTGATTTTGTTATCTTTTTCTTCAGATTGTTAAAGAAAAGCAGATGTTTTTAGGATAGAGAAACTAAAATAGATATCAGTGTTTGTAATACTATCTACATTTTGTGAGTTTGTGTATACATATGAAACTGACATGTTAAAGTTAAAGGAAACTGATTGCTTAGCAATCAATATTTCAAATGTTAACTTTGCCTTGCTTCTAATAGATGCATTCTTTGCACCTTTGTCAGTAGATATATTCAGTGTCAGACTTAAAAACTTCTTTCATTGTTGTTATCTTCATTGGACCACCTTTTTTTGGTTTCTCAGCCAATGTATTATTATACTTGTATTGGTGTCCGATTAAATCTAAATTCGTGCCGGGAGGTCATTTGTTGGAAGGTAAACTGCTCCGTAACAAAGACTCGGAGTTGAGACATCTGGTTAAGGATGGAGTACTTACCACCACTCTACCATAACTCTTGTAGGTTCATTGGACCACCTTATGATAAAGTTAAGTACTAGCAAGTCTCTTTTGAACAAACCCCATACAACAACTTTTCTTTTGACCTAAAGCTTTAACAAAGATTATTCCTCTTTATGTAGTTGTACAATACAATGTAACTTAAAGTTTCCAAGTGATAAGTATTATTTCATCCTTAATCAGAAATCTCGAGTTCGAGCCCCTAAATATGAAGTCGGATTTGTTATGAAGCGCTTTAACCCCCCCTCCCCCCCCCCCAAATCGATGCGGGACTTTCCGGCACGAATTTGAATTGTCCCCAATGCACGTACATGAAGCGCTCCCCTCCCCCCCCCCCCCCCCCCCCCCCCCCCCCCGCGAAAAACCAATGTGGGACTTTCCGGCACAAATTCGAATTGTCCCCAGTGCACGTACCAGACACTGAGTGAGAAACCAAAAAAAAAAAGTTAAAAGTTCACAGTAAAATTCCAGATTGCCCACACTGAAGAAATGTGGAGGGGTGAGGGTGGGGTGGTGATACCATTTGCATGTGAGCAGTTGTAACTACTCAGCCAGTCTGCAGATTAGTTATTAGTGGTTTCATTAAAGAAAAAAGGAGGTAAAGTTTTTGCTTTATTTTGTCATTTCAGTAGGGTATCTCAGTTTCTGTCCTGTGAAACATGAGGGTATCTTTTTATCTCTAGTTGTTTTTTAAACGGCCGAGTCCAGATCAACTTGCATGCACCTCAACTATTCCCGTAGGTACTTGCTATATCTCACAAGCACACAGGTACCAAGTAACTTTGTCCACCAATACTTAGCAGATGGAAAGAAATCTAACATTTTCTGTTTCTGTCGAGAATTGAATCGTGATCTCTCAAGGTTTTGTTCACTTCATCGACCAGTAGGCGGCACCTGTGGATGCTAGGGGCATTGTTTTTCATCTTTTGCAGTCAAAACAGAATTGTTGGCAACTGTAAAAACAACATACTGAATATATGATATCAACAAATGCTGACTCTTGCCTTTTGGTTTCTGCCATTCATGAAATCTGGAGCCAGCATTATTTGTTTAATGACACCACTAATCACTTCTTTATGATTAATAATAATATTCATCGAATGGCACGACGCCTAATAACACGACAAAATTTCAAAATTATCATAATGCAGATGATTAAAATAAGTTCAAACTTCTATAGTGAGAGCAAATCCCCAGTTAAGAAGTCCCACAAACAAAATAAAAAATCATGAACTCTTTGACTTTCACCGGCGTATTTCAAGTTTCAACAACAATCCAGAAAAACATTATCTCAAAACATACCCAGTGATAGGATGTACGCAGACCTTACCCCTCTACCTTTGTGGGGTAGAGAGATTGTTTCCGATAAACAAAGCAACTAGTGTTACCTAAATTATACTATAATGTAAGTGCATCAGGTTTTACAACCTGTTAGCATGAGGTTTCAATGTCCAAATGCAAAATGACAATGGACAGATACACAATGAAGAGAAATCACTGTCAAGCATATACATTTACACATGTAAAACAAGATTATATTGAATCGATCGTAAAGAGAAGAATATAATGAAACTTTGGTATTAAATAAGCAACATGTTATTCATGGGTACTTGTCAAAAAAGAAGACGAAATGCGATTTATATTGAGAACTTAAATTATTGTATACTACACTAACACTACCAAGAAACTTCTTTAGAAGATATTTGCGAGAACTTGACATTTGGGCCTGGACCGCTTGACCGGACCCAAAGTTGGAAGTATACCTTCCCAAAGAATGAAGCAAGTGAAAATTGACCTTTTGAGGTGCACGCTGATCAAGCATAGTCGGGCATTACTTTTTTAAGGAATGTAATTGGCTGGGCTTCTTCAGGGACAACTTCATCAAAGGCAACATAATTCCGATCCTTATCATAGACATGACATATTGTCAGTATTGTCTTCATTAGACGCCAGTTCCATGAAGCCTCGTTCAGGTACTGTTAGGTGTCAAGAACAAAACGCAATGTTGTCAATAGCTATGGAAGACGATTCTAGAGATCAAGATGAAACATTTATGTTCATTTTTCGTACTCACTCCTGCTTTTTCTGCCCCCCTACCCTCTCTACATGTGTATGTATGAGGTGACAAATTTTAGGTGTGGAAAAAAAAAAGGTTGTCTGATTTCATAAAGCATACTGCAAACATGCCAAATGTCTGCCCTCGCCACACACCCGAATCTCGCAAGGACAAACCAACAACAACATACCCAGTATAATCCCACAAGTGGGGTCTGGGGAGGGTAATGTGTACATAGTCCTTACCCCTATCTTGGGAGATAGAGAGGTTGTTTCTGATAAGACCCTCAGCTCAAGAAAAAACATAACAAAAGAGCTCGCAAGGACAAACCAAACAGAGAAAATGATACCCATTCAAACGTCAATTAAAGAAATGAGACGGTGTTTAGAGAAAATGGCAAGTCATGATACCTTTCCCCAATTCTGTTGGAGAGATTGATGAGCTGCCCGTAAATTGTAACTTGGTATTCTGGGGGATATGTGGTGGGGAATATGAACATTGATATCGTGACAAAGAATCTCAATCCTGTTGAAAAGAAAGAGCAAAGATCAGAAAATAAAAATATGAAACCAAAAAAAGAATACTTGTCTAGTCTTTTTACTTCTATTACTCCTATAATTTGTCCTTCTATGGTGTCCTTTTATTTCTCGACTTTCTTTCATCTTTGGCTAAAAGGAAAATGCTGAGGCTGCCACTAAGAACGGAATAGCCAACCCAGAATGCCATTGCACATCCTCCAAAATCACGATAACGGACAGAGACTTTGATCATAACCAGATAGCTAATACAAATTCATCTTTCTTCCAGGATATGAATCGTGGAAATGGAGAAAATAGGCCCTCGTGGTGTGCTCGGAACTAAGAAATTCATGCTCTATTCTTCATGAAATTTCCATCAACATCACTTCGCAAAACTTAAGATTTCCATAAATATAATTCTTGTGATCAATTTTCACTTCTCCACTTTCTGGAAAAGATATAGTGGGCCAGCTTAAAATGTCTTTTATCCTTTTTTTGTTTTTTTATAACCGTGGTGTTTGGGCCAGCTTGCGTGCACCTCGACTAATTCCAGAGGCACTTGCTACCTCCCACCAGCACAAGTACCGGGTAACTCGATCCGCTAAAGAAGAGTCTTCTCTCTCCAGTCAGAAGTTGAAACTCAAAGGATCTCACTGAAGGAGGGCGCAATAAACAAAGAAAAAAGAGGTCACCTCTTCCTTTATCAGGTAGAAACATAGCCTCCCCAGTAGGAAACATGCATTCCAGATTCATGACATTAGGAGAAAAATTGCGTCATTTTTTTGCACAGGAAGAAGCATTACCTGCGGCTTTGTCCCCACCAATTATTTTCTAATTACCAAACGTGGTTTCAAGATCTTATGTTTTTGCCAGAATAAGCTCAGTTAATCTCATGGAGGAAAAAGGTAATTAAAGAGCTTTTTTTCCAAATACTGGTGGTGAGACGGGCTCATTTTGTGTACCTCGACAATTTGACTGAATACCTGCATCATCCACTTAGTGCAGATATCGGCTAACTCTATCCACCAAGAATCATGCAGATGGTAAATTCACCTAGTTTTTGCCTCTATTAGGATTTGAACACTGATCTTCGTGATTTCATTTCAACTTCATTGACTTAAGCCACCCCGGTTGGGTGCAGAGTGGATCGTACTTTTCAGAAACTCTTCCACCCACTAAAGTATTTACAGTTAATTCATAGTCCCTCCATTTCAATTTGTTTGTCATAGTTTGACTGGGCTCAAGGTTTAAGAAAGTAAAGAATGTATAATGTCCCAAAATGCCCTTCAATCTTGTGGTCTTAAACGTGTCATGTGGGATGTTGAAATTAAATAGTTGCCAGATTAGGAAGGATGCATTCTTTTTGAAACAAACTAAAAATGGAAAGTGAGACAAACAAATTGAACCAGAGGGAGTAGAAGATTAGCCAGTAATTCACGAAAGAGGATAAGAGAGATCAACTACCAACTAGGATAGTCACAGTGAACTGTGCCATTCAGCTGGGCCTGAGCAGCATTCCACTCATCAGAATCTTTGAAGGGTATGTGGGGTGCCGTATGATGAACCATTGTAAAAGTACTCATCTGATCATTTGAATCAAATAAAAATTTATTAGTACAAGAAGTTTACTGTAGCAAAATTTCAAGAACGAGGTACCAAGAGGTAATCACATGAGAGCAGAAATTGTCATTTACCCAAAAATGATAACCCAACCATGGCATTAACCAGAACTTGATCCATCCAATAATCCCTGTTTTCCAGATTATCAGTGGCCAGCCAATTGCCATAAAAGCAAAGACGCAGCCCAAACTTATTTTCACCCGGTTAAGTTCATTTGGTCTGAACTTCTTCAAATTGAAATGACAGAGCCACCTAAATCAAGATTTGAAATAGTAGAGATATGAATCAAGAAGTTACAAAAATCCATAGAAATTAGAAAATAGGGCTATTTTCACAGCAACACGATCAGTTATTATGGCATACCAGTGAGCTACAGACATCCAAGGTCGAAGGGGGCCGTAACCAAATATAATTGCCTTCCTCAGAACAGGGACTGAATCGAACTCCTCCTTCCAAACAGGCTGCCAAGCTGTGTCTTCGTGCAACCTGGAATAGAGAAAAATGTGAAAGTTATAGTTTTTACATAGATGAATAACGAGTATAAAGTGCCAGTCTAATATACTAAACAATTGCAAGGGAAGTTCCACTGGTGGAAAAAGATTTCTTCAAGTGGTTGCTTCAATTACCATAACTCGAAGAGCTGGCATAATATACAAGCCGGCAACTACTTTTTTACCAGTTTTAGACATGAAGAGCAAATTTGAACATCGATGAAGCTGACTTCCTTAATTTGAAGATGTCAACCGCATATATGCCTATTCTCTGACTTGTGTAGGATCAGTTAGCAAAAGTTTATGGGTCAAGGCAGAATTAAATCTATACACAATGTCAACGGGTGTGGTATTCCTGTCTAACCAGTGGTATTAGTCTTGAAATTTCCAGTTGAATATCCAAAACATCAAGTAATAGTATACAAAAAAAGTCAGACAAGATAAATATCTTCGGAACAGCTAAATACAATGGACTAAGTCGTTGACATTTCACAGGTCATGTCACAAACAAAGATGTAATTAAACTTGAAGAAAATAAATGGACAAGGGTCATTTGACTAACATGTTTGTTTTCGCGTGATGCCGATCATGCTTGATCCTCCATGGCTCATAGGGATATATCAATGGCAAAAAGGCCAGAGTTCCAACAATATCTTCCAATAATTTGTTCTTTGAGAAGGATTTGTGAGCGCAATCATGTCCTATTACAAAGAACTTCACAAATAAAACCAAAAGAAGAAAGTTGACTTTGAGTTTTATGGTTAAGAAAAGGATATAAATAAAAAATAAATAAGTAAATAAATAAGCTAAATCCCGGTTTGGATCTCAGAAGCAGACAGGCAAGACACTCAAGAAATAGAAAAAGCAGATAGACACGAAAAAGTTAGTTAGGTAGGTAGATCTATGCTGTCTTTAACATGATTTCCTTTCCCTGCTGCTTCAGAGATCACATAGAAAAAGAATAATGGCAAGAACGAATGAAAGAAATGCAGAACTCACCCCTGTAACTGCTGTTCCTGTCCAAGCCCAAGCCAGGGGAAGTAGATACCATGGAGCTTTGGCAATCATAAAGAGCCCCAGCGTGTATGAGGTTACTGATATCAAAACTGACTTCAATGCCTTTCCATCGTCAATCTCGAATACCTAATGCAGTAAACCCAATCTTAAATTAAAGTTGCACCACAGATAGCAATTTACTAAACAATGAAAACGAAATATTATTTCTGCCTTTGGCCACTATATGGGTCCATTTTTGTCCTTCATTTTAACAAAGGAGACTGACTTGAAGATATTTCATCAAAAGGGACTGGATACTCATTCTTGTAATCCTTTACATAAATGGTACATCTCATACGAAATAAGTGCGAGCGGAACATTTATATTTTCACAAGGCCTTGTCAGAGGGAAAATAGTACCTTCTTTGGGAGTGTCTCAGTAATATCTCTCATTGTGACTTTATCAGGTAGGGGTTCTCCAATTTGTCTAAAACCATATTTTTCACCTAACCGTTTCCTATCCTCCGCACTGTCTAACGGTGAAGGTGCTATCGGAACTGCAACAGCTTGTACAACATTTTTCTTTCTCGAGTAAATTAAGCAGCCTTTCTGTTTCAAACTTATCTGAGGTAGACTTTCCCACTTTAAACAATATGTTCCTGTTCATATGTGCAAACATAAGATTGTACAGGAAGCTGGTCAGACACAACGCAAAATCCATCCAAGGCATCAAAGAGATTCAGCGATTGTTACGGTTTTCAGCTTAGTTATCAAACTTGGCCTAACCGTGTGCATGGGTATCTTAGTATTCATATCTTAAATGCAAAATTGCTTTAAAGCTTTTCATAAATACCATGGTGATCCAATATATCAATATGAATCTGTTTGTTAACAATTGACATCAGCATTTGTCGGTTAACACTGTTGCATCTTTTTCCATTTCACTAAACAAATAAATTAGTTAAGACGCTTATCACAAAAGGGAAATGTCAAGAGATTTTAGATTAGAAAATGGTCTTTAGTTTAGCAGTTCTATTTTCTTGGAATGTATATGCTCATGATGAGAACTTCGCCATTCTCAAATGGCTTAGAATTAACTTGAGATACTATTTTTCAATCAGTTACTGTTTTTTGTATAACATATGACGTTATTAGCTTGGCTTAAAAAGAGAAAAAAAGTTAAAGTAGGAAAAAGAATACTATGACCATGTTGAAACTTATCAACTACTTGACCGAATAACTAATGTTATTTGCTATTTTTTCTTGTTTCTTATGCCTCCCTGAACTACTACTATAATATTAACTTGATATAGTAAAATTAGAAATTAAGTTTAATAATAAACATAACTATGCAGATATATAGCTCCCAACATTAAGATTCTTTGAACAGAACTTTGCTATTCTACAAGTTGCACTAAATCTTATGTAAACACGATTTAAATAAAAGACAAAACTCTAGATTATATGAACAACAACAAAAATAAAGCGCACAATTTCCTAAATATAGCCAATGTAAAGAGAATGAAAGTACTTGTGAGCAAAGATTAAATCCAAATTACTTTAAGCTATGCCAAATTTTGTATCCAAAATACTGGCAGAAACAAAAAGAGATAAAACAACAACAATTCAATTTAGATAGAAAGGAAATACAGATGAAAACCCACAAAGTATAGCCACTAATTTTCAGTAATCAATTACACAACTAAATCCTCACAGAGTAACCTGCAAAATACCATACAAGGAAGCTACATTTAGGTGTTCTATTATCAAAACAAGAAATTCCACCTTCAATTCAAGAACAGGAAAGGGTCAAAATGCCCTTGAACTATTGTGTATAGAACAAAAATGCCCTCCATTTGGTTTTTGTCCAAATATGCCTCTGAGGTTAGCAAACTGGCCCAATTATGCACCTATCACGTTGACGGACCTCCAGATTTGATGTATCCCCTTTTAAAACTCATATCGGCATTAAAATAAGTAGAATAGCTTAATTATAGTAATTTCATTCTTTTGTCCAAAATAATTATTGTTTGTGTTTATAATTATATTTATACATTTTGTGTTTCTTCATAGGCGCTAGTCTTGGCTAAAGCCCGCACTTTAACTGTGCTTTGCGCTTAAAACTCCATCAGATTTTGGCGCTTTTGTGCTTTTCGCTTTTGACTACTCTGAGCCACTAATTTTCAGTAATCAATACACAACTAGATACTCACAGAAGTAACCTGCAAATTACCATTCAAAGAAGCTACATTTAGGTGTCCTATTTCCCTTCCCCCCCCCCCCCCCCACACACACACAATTAACCCAGTTCACGCAACAATGCAGATGAAAACCGACAAAGTGTAGCTACTAATCTTCAGTAATCAATTACATAGCTAAATCCTCACAGGATTAATCTGCAATTACCATTCAAAGAAGCTACATTTAGGTGTTCCATTATCAAGAACACCAAAAATAGAACCCAGTTCACGCAACCACAAAGTATAGCTACCAACTTTCAATAATTAATTATAAAACTAAATCCTCGCGAACTTAATCTGCAATTACCATTCAAAGAAGCTACAATTTTTTTTTTGAGAAAGGTAACTTATTCAAAAAAAACTACATTTAGGTGTTCCATAATTAACAACACAAAAAATAGAACACACCCCCCCCCCTCCCCCTTAAAACGACTCTCACACACAATTAACGGAGTTCAAGCAAACAATGCAGATGAAACCCCCACAAAGTATAGCTACCAACTTTCAACAATCAATTATAAAACTAAATCCTCGCCAACTTAATCTGCAATTACCATTCAAAGAAGCTACAATTTTTTTTTTGAGAAAGTAACTTATTCAAAAAAGCTACATTTAGGTGTTCCATAATTAACAACACAAAAAATAGAACACACCCCCCCCCCTCCCCCTTAAAACGACTCTCACACACAATTAACGGAGTTCAAGCAAACAATGCAGATGAAACCCCCACAAAGTATAGCTACCAACTTTCAACAATCAATTATAGAACTAAATCCTCGCGAATTTAATCTGCAATTACCATTCAAAGAAGCTACATTTTTATTCTTTGATAAAGGTAACTCATTCAAAGAAGCTACATTTAGGTGCTCCATAATCAAGAACACAAAAAACAGAACCACCCCAGCCCCCACCTCCCAACCCCCACACACAATTAACCCAATTCAAGCAACAATGCAGCTCACAAGAAAACACTACCAATTTTTATATACAAACCTGAAGAAGCAATTTGGGCAATTCTAGTGTTATGAACTGGTCTTGTCTTGGGTACCTATACATTAAAAACAAAAATAAAACATAAGCTTGCAACTAAAACTCACCACTACAAGAACAAAAATTTGGGATTTTACCAAGAACAGGAAACCAGAGTCAGCAACACTGCAAGCCATAATAGAGCAAAATTTGCAGAACAAGAATTCACAAAAAATAACAAAACCCCACTTAGTTTTTATGCCCTTTTGGCCCTTCTCTTCTCACCCTTTACCTCTTTAACCAATAAAAATTAGTTCTTTATTATAAAAATTGGTTCTTTGTTATAAAAAATGGTTCTTTATTATTGAAGATAAAGGGCGAAGGGTGGAGAAAGAACCAAAAGAAATATTTTGTGGTTAGGCTAAGCCACTATAAGGCCTAAGGGGGTTAGAAATTTCACATGGGGGTATTTATAGTACTTTGAATTTGAGGTATACAGCACAGCAACAATGGCTACTTGGACCAAGTGTGGATAGAAATTTGTGTTGGGATTTTGAGGGACCCTTTGAGCTACAATTGCAGTCTTTTTGTGGTCAATTTGTAAACTTGTCAATTTCTTTGGTTCATTAGAGTTCACAATTTTTTTTGTAAATGGTAGTAGTATTTTTATTGGTCATTTTATGAATACAATAGGATTTCGTAAGTGTAGTCACAATAAGAGTGGTTGATCAAATGATAAGCATCCTCGACATTTTGTAGGTTTGAGTCATTAAAGAAGTAAAAAGGTGATTTGCAATGAATACAATAGAATTTTGTAAGTGTAGGCGTGATAAGAGTGGTTGCTCAAACGAAAAACATAAACACCTTCCACTTCTTATGAATTTGAGTCATCAAAGAAGCAAAAATGGTTACTTGCGATAAATACAATAGGATATTGAAAGGGGTCATTTGCACTTTTATTTCTATTTTATGCCCGTCTTTAATTTTTACTCCTCATAGCAAATATTTTTTTCATACAGCATAAGTTTATATTTTTGTATCATAATATTTCACAAGTTATGTTCCTTGCCCTTAAAAAACCTATATGGGCTAGTCATGAGTTCAATTTTTACAATTTTTAGGGACAAATGGTGAGTTCAGCCACCACCTCTGGGTCTGGGCTCTGCTCGAGTGTAGTCCATCAGCTTCATGACTTTACTTAGCTTCCAGCCTTGCAAAGGGATAACCTTTCACTATCTAGACGCCCTCGAAGGAAGACCAACTCATTTGAAGGGTAAAAAGTAAAGATTGACTAATTCATTAGAAGGGCGAACTGTGCAATTACTCTACCTCTCTGAGGTAGTGGTAAAGTCTGCGTACACTTTACCCTCCCCAAACCTCACTTGTGGGATTTCACTGGGTATGTTGTTGTTGTTGGCAAGTTGTGCAATTAAATATTTTGTAAGTGAAACAGGACATGGCGCAGTTGCAGCTTACCGAGGACATGACCCTAGATAGGAAGGTGTGGAGGACGCGGATTAGGATAGAAGAGTAGTAGGTAGAAGTGGGTGTAGGCTAGTAGGTAGGAGTGTTTTTCCTTACTGTCCCGACTAGTAATCGTAGTGTTACGCTTATAGTTTCTTGTTCTTGGATTCCTCGTGGTAGTATTTTATGGCAGTGCTCTGTTTCTGTATGTTGTTTGTTACTACATATTACTTCCTATCGTCGCTTGTAGTTTTATCTTGTTTTTATCCTGTATCATTGTTACGTCCTTTTTAGCCTATTTTTAGACTGTTCTGTCTTGAGCCGGGGGTCTATCGGAAACAGCCTCTCTACCTCACCTCTGAGGTAGTGGTATGGTCTGCGTACACTCTACCCTCCCCAGACCCCACGCTGTGGGAATACACTGGGTATGTTGTTGTTGTTGTTGTTGTTGAAATCGCTTGGAGGATTGATATTTAAGACCTAGCTGAAAATTATTATATTATTTAATGTTTAACGGCTTCAAAGTTACTTTAAACTTACTAGACAAAACTTGAAACCAAGGTCTAAAGTTACAAACTTCAAATACACGAATTTGAAGTTGGACTTGTAAAAATTTAACTTTAGACCTATATGTATAAAGTTGACATATTGTTTGTGCAGTTCAATCTTCATACAAGCCTGAAGTTAAGGTTGATTGTTCTCAACTTTAGACGTGTATGTCTGAAGTTTGAACTACCAAATGTAACTTCAAACTTCAAATGACTAAAGTTAAAATTGGTACATGTCTAAAATTAGCATACTCCAACTCAGTAGAGAAATTAAATTGCAAAAATGCAAAAATACTTTGTGATTGACAAGATTTGATCGTCAATAATATCTTATTTGAGATAGATACAATGTTAATTCTTCTAGAAGAAGGGGAAGAAAATGAAGAGGATGAGGGCGAAGCGAAGTAAGAGCAGCAACGCAAGTTTGAAATTTGTTAACATTGACTACAAGTTAAATGCTTTAGAAAAAAACGGAATATAACTTAAATATCATATGAAAAATTAGCTATTAGGCGCAATTTCTATTTTAAATAGAAATTTTACAAAGAGTATTGTTATAATGGTCGATATTGATGTTATAGGCAAAAAGTTATTATAGAGAGATAAAATAACATAAAGAATCCATTCCAAATAAAACTTAGTACTTCTTATGGTGAATGTTTGTTATAGCGAGTAATTGTTATAGAAATGTCTGATTGTTATAAAAATTTAAATTAATTAATTAAGTAAAACTAAAATCCCAATGTCTAAAATAAGGAAAAATTAAAGAATCATGATTTGAACATTTATAACGTGCTCATCACATATATAAAAAGTTTTCCACCATTAAAACTATGAATATTCAATATTGAAGTCCATTGTTAGGCTATTCTTGTGGACGGTTGACAAGTGACAATTGAGAAAAGTAATCACACTGTACTACAAACGGCTTCCTTTGGATATGTCAAATTATTTTTAATTCGATTTTGATAATCTGAATACAAGAAGTGTCTTAATCTAGATACTCTTCAAGTTGATAAGATCGATCCACCGATCGAGCACTTTAATTTGCTTTTGGTGGCTAGTTTTTCTTGAAGTAATAAGATCTTGGATCTCGCACTTCAACCTTAAACATCGGATCCTTAAATTCTTACTTATATTTGCAATTCACAATTTTACTTGCATGGTAAATTTTTTACTTATATCCATGTTATGTACATATTAAGTACACTCCCTTCCCCATAAAACGTTACCGTGATGTATTTATACCAAACTAATAAAAGTATGGACTCGAACCTCTATGCTTTTTAGCACGAGATTTTGAGTTTCGTGTATCTATCATTTCACCACCCAAAGCATCTTGAAAGTGAATTGTATTTCATGAATATGATATCTATCTAGTATGATGCATCAAATACATGATAAAGGTTGATATGTTGATCAGTCATCTCATATAGGCCCGAAAAAGAAGGCGGGGGGGGGGGGGGGGGGATAAGAACTTCTTTTTCATTCTTTCTTTTTTAATTCAGTAAATAGAACGTAAAAAAAAAGGAATTATCGCTTATTTGTTGAGAGTTAGGAAATGTTGATTGGGAAAAGTTGAAAGCCTTCCAAGATTTTCAATTTACTCTTATTGTATAATTCAGTTTACACAATTATGATTTAATTTAGATAAAGTGGAAAATTCAGGACAAACTCTAATAATAACTTAGATGCAAAATATTTTTATTTAATCTTTGGTTATTTGTTCATCGAAAAGTAGAAATCACTTACATGTTTTACTAAAGCCACTTATTACTATTTATTATTCTAATATATAGAAGAGCGCTAAAAAGCAGCTCAAGGTCGTCCTGCCTGCTTCTGCTGGAGTGGTTCAAGCGTGTGTTTTTGTGTAAGAGGTCGTCGGTTCAAAATGTGTGCGAGGTCCTTTGTTTGAACTTCCGTGGCATCATCAATTTTTGGTGTAAGCTTAGCTGTGTGTTTCAAGGAAATTTTTATATTTGGTTCATTTTAATTTGTTTGGCTTATTTTTTTTAATCTATTATATATTTGAAAATTATGTTAAAAAAATGCTACAAATTATAATAAGTAACAACATAAAATATTTAAAGGACAAAAATATTTTATTTGACTCTGAAAATTCTATCGTTGTTATATAAATTGAGACAAAGAAAGTGACATATATTAGAAAATAACGTAAAAAGTATTACCACAATATAATTAATAACTTAAAATATCTAAAAACTATATAAAAAATTTGATTGAATCTCCAAGTTTCATTAGCGCTACATAAATTCGGACAAAGAGAGTAAAATATATTATCAAAAATTTATGCAAAAAGTATTGTAAATCACAATAATTAACAACTTAAAAATTAAAAAAAAACATGTAAAAAAATTGTCTGCCTACAATTTCATATGTGTCACATAAATTAAAACAAATAAGTAACATATGTTGAGTCCGTACTAGCACGGACTCTTAGTATCTAGTTTTTAAAGAAACCCTCTAACCGTCCAAAACACATTTAATGTTAACATAAAAAATGGCTTCTAAGGTTACACCAACAAGATTTCTATTGGCATGAATAGGATTTTCTGCCCCTTAATCAAAACGATTTCCAATTCGACCTTGGGTATAAAATAAATCATGTTTATTAGATTTAGCTATGTGATTCACTTAGGTGAAATCACTGTTCCATCGAAGTAGATCTAGGTCTACAGCTAAGAACAATTTGAAGAGAGGAAGAGCTGAATAGAAGAGAGAAGAAGAAGATATTTTTATTGATCACACTTGTTACACTTTGCATTGCCCTTATTTATAGAGTGCATCTGCTACTCTATGTCACACACATGTGACTCTAACTGTGAGCTAACTGACTAACAACCATCCAGCTGTATTAATTGATTCCTAACAAACTAACTGCTTTATTAACGACTTCTAACTAATCCACCAACCAACTTTGCACTTCAATCTCCAATACTCCCCCTCAAGCTGGAGTTTGTGTATACATTAAGAACTCCAAGCTTGTCCAGCAGTATGTGATGTTGTGAAGTGCCTAAACCTTTAGTGAGTAAGTCTACCTGTTGTTCCTTAGTGTTCATATACTCAGGTTGAATCAGACCACTCTTGATCTTTTCCCTAACAAAATGACAATCAATCTCTATATGCTTAGTCATTTCATGGAAGATAGGATTGGCACTGATTTGGATTGCTGCTTTACTATCACAGTGCAACTTTACAGGGGTGACAACCTTGACATTCAACTCCTACCAACCAGATAATCTCTGAAACAGTTGCTGTCATGGTCCTGTATTCAGCTTCAGCTGAGCTTCTGCTCACTGTGTGTTGCTTCTTGGACTTCCAAGATACAAGTGAGCATCCTAACTTAACAATGTAGCCTGTTACTGATCTCCTGGTGTTTGGACATGATACCTAATCCGAGTCACAAT
Source organism: Jaltomata sinuosa (assembly GCA_003996215.1). Lineage (NCBI taxonomy): Eukaryota > Viridiplantae > Streptophyta > Magnoliopsida > Solanales > Solanaceae > Jaltomata > Jaltomata sinuosa. The sequence continues at coordinate 630,169 of QJPP01000617.1, read as the reverse complement.
ATGCTACAAGTTGATCACTAGTTTCACTTCTTAGTAGCAGTCCCTGGCCTGGGTAACCTTTGATATATCTTACCAACTTCAATGCTACTTCCCAGTGTGAGACCTTAGGTTTTTGCATAAACTGTGACAATACTTGAACAACAAAACTTATGTAAGGTCTGGTAGTGGTAAGGTACAATAGCCTTTCTATCAGCCTTTGGTATGCAGTGATGTCTATAAGGGGAGGATCATCTGTTCTTCCCTCATGCTCATCATAATCAACAGAAGTCAGTTTGACATTTGCCTCCAGTGGTGTACTTGATGGTTTGGATGCTCCAAGACCAGCATCAGAAATCAGTTCTAGTGCATACTTCCTTTGATTGAGTAGAATCCCTTCCTTGGATCTTAACATCTCAATCCCTGGGAAATACTTGAGGTCACCAAGGTCTTTCATCTTGAAGTTTTGATATAGTACGTTTTTCAATTCTTCAATTAGAGTGGGGATATTTCATGTGATGAGTATGTCATCCACATATATTAGAACTATAGCAATGTGAGAACCTTCCCTTTTTGTGAAAAGTGAGTGATCATATGGGCTTTGTGAGTACCCTGCAGTGGATAAGGACTCAATTAGCTTGAAGTTTCACTGTCTAGAGGCCTGTTTTAGTCCATATAAAGACTTGAGAAGTTTGCACACCTTATGCTCCCCCTGCCTCTGGAACCCCTGAGGCAATTCCATGTAGACTTCTTCATAAAGATCACCTTAGAGAAATACATTATGCACATCCATTTGAAAGAGAGGCCAGTTATGTGAAGCAGCAACACCAATAACCAGTCTCACTATGACCATTTTAACCACTGGAGAAAAAGTTTCATGGTAGTCTAGGCCTTCTTGTTGGTTGTACCCTTTGGCAACCAACCTTGCCTTGTATCTTTCCACCTTTCCATTGGCTCTATGTTTTACCTTATACACCCATTTAGAACCAATAGCCTACTTCCCAGGTGGCAAGTGTCAACCACTACCCAAGTGTGATTATGTTCCAATGCATCAATTTCAGCTTACATGGCATCAATCCACTATTGGTTTTGAGAGGCTTCTTTGAAGGTAGTTGGTTCAGTAGCAACTGAAGTGGCAGGAATGAAAGCTTGACAACCAGGACTCAAATGATCATAAGAGAGAAACTTCCCAATGGGATACAAGCAAGTGGTGTTGGACTTAGGGACAACATAATCCTTGTGCCACAAGGGAGGCTTGGAGGATCTTCCAGTCTTCCTGGGAGGTGGGAGATGCTCACTTGGAGCTGGTGCAACCATTTCTGTTGTTGCATCTTCTGCAACTGGTACTTCTGCAGGATGTGACTCAAGGGATGTTTCTCTAGGAGTCTCTATGGAGTCTACAGATTCCATTGAGTCAGGCACAGGGTTAGAAGTATCTTTCTGACATAGATCAGATCCGAACGCGGCTGTTGCTCCACGGCGATACGGACTCGACCCCCTCCTACTCACTTCGGGGTACCATAGCATGTCGAGAATAAGGGGGGACATAGTGAACATAACCATTCCCTTGGTTGGGGGTTGTGCCGCCCTGCCTTTCGATCGATACACAGTTGAGGAGGCCGATCACGAATGCTACAGGTGTGGGAGCGATCCTGGTCAGGGAAGGCTAAGACGGCGCCTCGCATATGGGTAGCATAAAGGAACATGTCTAACTCATCTACTTGTTCTTTGAATGGAAATACATGTTTCATAAAAGTCACATCCCAGCTGACATAAAGGTGCTAGTGGTTATATCAAAGATTCTATAACCCTTTTGAGACTCTGAATATCCTATGAGAACAACTCTTCTGGCCCTGGCAGCAAACGTGTCTAACCTTGGTAAGATGGAACCAAAACATAGGCACCCAAACACCTTGAGATGATCTATCTTGGGCTCCTTGCCATAAAGCATCTCATAAGGAGACTTTCCTTTTAGCACCATAGTAGGTAGTTTGTTAATAAGATAGGTTGATGTCTTCACACAATGACCCCAGAACCTAATAGGCATGCTACTTTGAAACCTTAGATCCCTGGCAGTGTCAAGTATATGTCTATGTTTTCTTTCTACAATCCTATTTTATTGTGGTGTATATGCACATGAGCTTTGATGCACTATTCCCAGGGAAGCAAATAAACTATTGCATTTGGAATTAAAGAATTATGTACCATTGTCAGATCTTAAAATCTGCACTTTGACACCAAATTGTGTATGCACTAAAATCAGGAAATCTTTTAATATAAAGTGCACTTCAGCTTTACATTGAATCAAACAGACCCAAGTAAACCTACTGTAATCATCTATGATAGTAACAAAATATTGTTTTTTTTGTCATAAGTTGGGGTCTTATAGGACCCCTCATACATCTACATGAATGAGATGGAAAATGTGGTCTGATTTGTGCATACTATCAGGAAATGCCAACCTACTTTGTTTAGCTATAGGTCACACTTGACAATCATGATGAGTCCTATTGTTTATCTGACCTCTAAGATAAGAAATATGCTCCATAGCTTTGACAGATGGATGTCCAAGTCTGAGATGCCAAATTTCAGTCAAATTGAGACCATTTATTATATTAGAATCCTTTATTTGTGTTGCTCCTGCCAATGCTTGGATTTCGTCCCTCAGCAAGTATAAACCATTAGTTTCTCTACCAATCCCAATCACCCTGCTAGTGTAAAGTGCCTTCAACACACAGAAGTAAGGGAAAAAGCTAACACTGCAAGACAAGTCCTTAGTGAGCTTTGCAACTGAGAGAAGGTAGAATTTAAAATCAGGTAAATGGAGCACATTCTTCACTTTCAAATTCCTCAAGATGGTTGAGGTCCCTGTGTTACTCACATGAGCTTTATTCCCTGTTGGTAGCTGGACAGTACTACATGCTTCATCTCTTATGTTTCTCAGTTTATTCAGCAATTCTTTACATGAAGTTATATGATAAGTTGCTCCGGAGTCTATTATCCAATCAAAAGCACATGGATAAGTCATCAAGGAAACATTACCTGCCAAGTTTGCTCTGCAATCATTTGGTTCTCCATTATGCAATAAGTTCCTCACTTGGCTGTGTTCCTCTTCTGTGAGTTCATAGCTTTGTTTCTGCATGTCAGTTGCAGTACTATTTGCCTTTGGTTGAAAGCTTCCTGTAGCTGACTGATTAGAACCTCCTGATTTAAAACCTCCACTATTATTGTTCTGATAATATCCACTTGATCCTATAGCAATCCTTTGTCAAGTGGTTTCTATAGCCACAGATCTCACAAGCTGTGCCTAGTCCTGACCTTTTTTCTTTGAATCCTTGTCCTCTCCCTACCATCATAGTGAGAGGTTCTTTGGTTGTGTCCACTACATCTAGCAACCTTTGTCCTTCCTCTTATACTACTGTGGCATATGCCTGATTCACACTAGGTACCTCTGCCTTGAGCAATATGTCACTTCTAACATGACTAAATGTTTCATTTAATCCCATTAAGAACATCAATAATCTCTGCTGATTCAGGTGTTCGACATAAGGTCTAGCCTCAACACATTCACAAGTAGGAAAAGGTACTAGCACATCAAATTCATCCCATAAATCTCTCATCCTAGAGTAGTAATCAGTCACAGAATCATTACCTTGTTTCAGAGTTGCTACTTCTATCAATAACTGGTAGACTCTTGTAAGGTTTGACTTGTCAAATCTCTCCTTGAAGTCATCCCAGACTCATTTAGCATTTGACGCATAGACTATTGAGGTTAGCAAATTACTTGCTACTGTACTGCTTATCCACGAAAGTACTACCACGTTGCATCTCTCCCATTGAGCCGCCAAATATCCTTTGTATGTATTCTTCAAACAAGTTTCATCTATGAAACCTATCTTATTTTTCACCAGCAAAGCAAGCCGCATCGATCTGCTCCACATGCCATAATTCTCAGGTCCTATAAGCTTAATTGCAATCAACGCAACTCCTGGTGTATCTGAAGTCTGTAGGTATAATGGATGTTTGTGTCCCAACATCGCGACTGTTAATTCTTCCGCCATAGCTGAGCTGACCTGGGAATTGAAGAATTCCAGCTTCACGAACAATAGATCTTAGTTAACCTGCTCTGATACCATGTTAGATTTAGCTATGTGATTCACTTAGGTGAAATCACTGTTCCATTGAAGTAGATCTAGGTCTACAGCTAAGAACAATTTGAAGAGAGGAAGAGCTGAATAGAAGAGAGAAGAAGAAAATATTTTTATTGATCACACTTGTTACACTTTGCATTGCCCTTATTTATAGAGTGCATCTGCTACTCTATGTCACACACATGTGACTCTAACTGTGAGCTAACTGACTAATAACCATCCAGCTGTATTAATTGATTCCTAACAGACTAACTGCTTTATTAACGACTTCTAACTAATCCACCAACCAACTCTGCACTTCAATCTCCAATAATGTTAGGGAGTGTTTTCTCTTTAAATGAGTTTTACGCGGCATAAATCCAGATTAATCGAGCCTTAATGCAAGTATCAGACATCAAAAGTGAAAAACAAAAACAAAATTATAAAAAAAACACAAAAAAGCATATGCTAGTGGTGTCACCAAGTTGCAATAGTTAGTGATGCTACTAATTAAGACATTATTATATGTGCCACATTGAAAGTATTTGTTATTTGTTAATTTGATTATTTTCTCCCTATTATAAGATTGCATAGTTAAGACCATTTGGTAATTATGGATGGTAAAATAGGCATTTCAATTATATTTCTTTTTGTTCACCGAGAAATCACATGGCATATGTTGAATCACTTTAACACCTTCGTATATTTACTTATTTATATTTTGAATCTTTTTAGTAAAATTTTTGATTCCGCCACTGATTTAAATCAACCTCTAGCTAGAAAGTGCTTGATTCTTTCCTAATTATAGATATGTGATATGTAAAAAAGTGTATTCTTCTTCCTTGTGCAGATATCCAAGCACATGAAAGTCAGTAAGGAAAGGGAAGGAAAGTCAGTAAGGAAAGTAAGCAATGGCAATTTTGTGTACATTTTCTAATGTAACAAATTTTAAATTTCTTATTTAAAAGTGTGATCGAGTGATTAATAAAACTCAATGAAAATAAAAGGACATCAATGTTTGAATTCCAGTCAAAATGAGTTTGTGAGTGATTAATTTCTTTCATATACTTAAGTAATTATCTTACTGTGGAAAGGTAATAAGTGCCCAATCGAATAATTAAAGTACGTACAAGCTGACTAATATATTACCTATAAAAATGAAAAAAAATTAAAATTGACAACATTTTAAGCTATTATATTTACGTATAAAAATATGATAAATGACAGCCAGACACAAATTAAGCAATTAGTAATATCCATTCGGAAGAATATTTAATCGTATCAGGTATTTATAACAAACAGTTCAACTTATCGTGATATAAGTAATTTAATGAAGTAATAATATACATTGATTGACCATGATCAAGTGATATTAGTAAATAAGTAAACACATATTATTCATTTATTAATTTAACGTAAATACTAATATAAAACTTTCAACCCAAATTAAAATTTAGTTGTGTTCTATTATTGTAGCTTAGATTGTTATGCTTGTTGTGTCAAATAGTCAATGTACCTCGATGCACTAGATTAGTGATGTTGCCACTTTTATACCAAAGTTTTAAATAGTACTATATGGCATCTTGGTGACATCTATATGTCCACTCGCTTTTTATACCAAAGTTTTAAATAGTTAAATTATTTTATCACGTGTTTAAGTAATTAATAAAAATATGTTACAATTTAAGTGTTTAAATAAAATATATTGATAAATTTATAAAGTTATTAATGTACTTCACCTATTTTTCTATTTACATAACTTATGAAGGAACTTATAATCTATTTGAGGATACTTTAGTAACTATAATATCATTCGATTTGACATGTAAAATAACTTTTGGCCATTAATATTTTCAATGGCGTTGATATATTCTATCGTATTGCAACTTTCAATATAGATATATCATCAACAATTGTGATGGAATTGATAAGTTTTTTATGTCTTAATCAAAGATTTTATATTTGAACTTGATAATAATGCTTTTTTTTTGACGAAAAGCATTTTCTTCTTTAATAAATCTGAGCACATCCCTATTTAATGAATTTCACATAACGTGAATCTCATTTTCTAGAAAATACTTTTTTCGTATATTTTTATTTGTCCAATATATTAAAAATAGTTCTTCAACTTTACTTGTCCAGTTTGAAAAATCAAGAGATAATTTATCATTTCTGTCTATTTTATCCTTGTTTTTAGTTATAATCTTTGCCCAATGCATTTATCAAAGCATTAAATTTATTATATACAAAGCGTAATTCAATAATATTATCTTTTTTATTTATTGCTTCTTAAGGGATGTGCCAAGTCAAACATGGACAAGTAAAGATTGTCGGATGAAGTATTTTCCTATTTTCTCGTGATTGGTCAAAAAAAATAAGAAAAATATTTTCTTTGGAAAAACAAGCTTTTTGAAAATAAAGAAAATAACTTATCTAATTAAAGCATGGAAAACAAATCACATTGTCTCCTTTCCACCCCCACCCCTCCCTCTCCCCCGCGCCACCAACTCCCAACCCCACCTGTCCTCTTAGTTTTGTTTTGGATATGTTACAAATTCTTTATAGTAATATTTTTTACTTGAATACCAAACATAATAAAACAAGTAAAAATCGCTTGTTTTTCTAAAAAATGAATTTTTGAAAATTATTTTCCCCCTATACCAAACACACCCTTAATCGGGGCTTAAGCGAATACCGAATACTGAATACCAAATATACATAATTTTTTTAAAAAAGAAACCCTCCAATATGGATAAGGGTGTTCACGGATGGGTATGGATCGATTATTGGTCAAAATTAGAACCAAACCAATATAATCAAATTTTCAATTCTTAAAACTAAACCAAACCAAATATAATATACAATATCGGTTTGGTTGTTATCGCTTTCGATTCAATTTGATTCAGTCATTCAGTTATTAATTATATACGAAGATAAAAGAAATAATTTATTCAAACGAAAAAAAAGGACAACATTCTTTCAAAAAGAAAAAATATATTGTGAGATAACCATATAAAACAATAAAATGGCGTACTCTAATACAAGATATTTAATTTATAAATAAATTTTAATGAAAACACATATTAAGATAATTCAAATTATTCATTAAAAATAATAAATCGGATATATATAATTATAAAAAAATATGTATATAATTTCTCGGTTCGATTTGGTTATTTCTTTGTTTTTTTCTTAAAAAAGCAAAATCAAACCAAATATTATCGATTTTTAAAAATGCAAAACCAAATGAAATCAAATCAAATAAAAATTAGTTTACCTAATCGATTTGATTTGATTTTTCAATTTAGATAGGTTTTTACCCAAACCGTGAACGCCCCTAAATATGGATATACTTAAAGCTCAAAATAGAGTTTATTTCCATTAAATAGAGTAACAAACTTCCAAAATAGATATATCTTGAAGTAGGGATAACATTTCCTTTTCGAAAGTCTACACTACACGTTGGCTATTTCTAAATTTGTCCTAAATGCGTTACACGTCGTCGTTTTAAACAAAAAAAATTATGTACCGACTCCAAAGTTCTCTTCTTCCTGTTTATTCGTTAAACAAAACACGATCCCTCAGCTGAAACTTGTTCAACAATTCTCCATTTTCAGAAAATATATATATAGATACACATATATTGTATGTATATATGGATATATGTATGTATAGATAGGTTATTGTGGAATTGAGATATTGAAGGTGTTGTTTTGAATTGTAAGAGGAAATGGCACTGCTAAGGAAATTGTTTTATAGGAAGCCACCTGATGGACTATTAGAGATCTGCGAGAGAGTTTACGGTACGTAACACTTTTTGTTTTTGTTTTTTTGTTTGATTAATGAATGTTTTGAATTTTTGGAATTTTTGTTGCTTTTTGAGCTGGAGTGAATTAGAAAAAATTTACGATTTTTTGAGGTTTTTTTACGATCCTTCTCATATTAATATGTTGAAAAAATACATCTTAAAATATTGGTTAAGGTCCATACAGTTTGACTCTGGAGAAGCGAATGTGATAAAGTAAAAGTGAACGGAGGGAGTATGTAATTAGAATGCGGAAATGGAAACGTGAAGAAGTGATTATTTTCTGTTAAGGTATAGAGAATTGAAAAAGGAATCATTTTTGTTGCTACTTTAAGGCGAGGGAAGATACATTACCTTATTTAGATTTAAAATTTAGATGTTTGAAAACTATCAAAAAATACTATAAGTCGCAATTCGATTCACGAGAGTTAATTTGACTAATTTTTGGAGCTATACAAAAATTACTATAAGTTGCAATCCTTCTCATATTACTATTGATGAAAAAACTACATTTTAAAATGTTGGTCAAAGTTCATGCAGTTTGACTATAGAAAAGCAAAACGTGACAAGTAAAACTGAACGGGAGTATATAATTAGAATGCCAAAATGGAAATGTGAAGAAGTGATTATTCTCTGTTAAGGTATAGGAAATTGAAAACAAGCAATCATTTTTGTTGCTACTTTGAGGCCAGTTGAAAGGAGCTTTATTGTTATTGAAATTGAGGTGGAAGGTATTTAGGCCTTTTAATACAATTAAAACTATACTCCAGCTATTTTTGGATTGATTAAATATAAGTACTGCAATACATGTTTTTAACTGTACGCCAGCTGGCCCTCGGTTATAAAAAATATCGAAATATGGGATGTTAAGTTGGAATTGTGAGTGGATGGAGTGCAATGAAGAAACTGTCAAATACTTTAGTTCAACTAAGAAAAATGCAGTTGATTATAGGGAAGTCATGTTGTGATGACTATATTGACTGCTGCCTAGTTGGGGTGACATTTGGCATGCTAGCTGAGCTGAGTCGAAGCATAAGCAATTATAAGCTGCTTAACAGGCAGAGGATTCAGCTCGTCTTTTTCGTCCAAAATACTCTAGTGTAGTACTTGGGGATAGCGGGAATAGTATAATTAAAAGCCTGCTTGTGCTTGTTTAGTATAATTAATGAAATTTCTAAGTTTATGCTACTAACTTAATCTAAAATAGTGCTTTTCCGAACTATGGGTCATTTAGTTTGGAGGGTGGTTGTGCTGGATTACTAATGCATAATGCAGTTTCATTTAATCCCTCCGGTGTGTGATAGCACAACTGTTCAATTCAACTATTATAAACGAGTGAAGGCTAAAGAAGTGGTGTAACTATGAGTGTGTTCTGATGACTAATGCAAATGATATTAATCTTAGAATGCAAAAACACACAATGGTATGGTGGTCAATGAAGTGGGAGGAGAACCACAAGGTCTCAGGTTCAAATATTAGTGGAGGCAAAAAGACAAATAGGTGTGGTGGAATAGTTGAGGTGCACACAAGTTGGCGCTGGCACCACCATCATTCAAGGCTAAAGAAAAAACTGAAGCAGAAGACTCAGCCACTTAAGAGACAGAGGATTGAGCTCATTCTCTAGGTTAAGACGGGTTCCCTATTAGGGTTAGATGAAAGGAAACCATGTCACGCGACAGCATAAGTTTAGTTTTCCAGCAGTGTAAATTTTGAGTTGAAGAGTTTTCAGTCATACTTTGATGTGTAGAACAAAAAGGTAAAATACTTGAGGAAGTGACGCTTTTTATAATCTTCAATCAGTGGTGATTTTTCAAGTTTATTGAGTTTTGAGTACATGTAAATTAGGTATCTTACTCTTGCGTGACCGGGAAGGCGAAAGGAATAGAGAAGATACTGAATCTAATAAAGTCAACAACTCAAAATGTGATGTTATTCGATTAACACCTTTTAAAACTAAAAGGGAAGCTGTCAAGCGGTTGGATTCAGCACGCTCTTAGAATAGCTCTTCCATTGCGAACGCCTATCCCAACACGGAGAGCTTACCACTACATCTACATAAGGAATAGTCTAGTCTAATATTTGTTGTCCTTAAAATATCATATATGCACCGCTGCTGATCCTAACACCCTGGAGTGTTTCAAACAGTATTGTGACAACAGAACCCAAATTTCTTTTCCTTAAAAAAGGTGAAAATGGGAATAGTACTGTGGCAAGAGAAAATGTGTCTGTTTAGAATTTTCTGAAAATTTTCATGTTTAGAGCTTGACATAATGCAGGAGGCCGAGATTATTACAGCTGAGTCATGTCATCTCTGTTTTATCAGCACAAAAGTGTAATTTTTGTGACTTTAAAATGTTAATGCCTGTTGTATATCAGTTTTGCTAATAATTGCCTCTATTTTATATGTAGTGTTCGATTGCTGTTTCACCACTGATGTTTGGGAGGAAGAAAATTACAAAGGCTATGCAGGAGGTGTGATCAGTCAACTTCGGGATCATTACCCTGACGCGTCAATGCTGGTTTTTAATTTTCGTGAGGGTGTGTCGCAGAGCCTGATGGCAAATATTTTGTCCGAGTATGATCTGACAATAATGGACTACCCTCGGCACTATGAGGGTTGTCCCTTGCTTACAATGGAGGTGATACACCATTTTCTAAGATCCAGTGAAAGTTGGCTCTCACTTGGGCAACAAAATGTGCTTTTAATGCACTGTGAACGAGGTGGTTGGCCGGTTTTGGCATTTATGTTGGCTGCATTATTGATATACAGGAAACATTACACTGGAGAACAGAAGACCTTAGACATGATTTATAAGCAGGCTCCTCGCGAGCTTTTGTACTTGCTGCAGCCACTGAATCCAATTCCTTCTCAGCTAAGATACCTACAGTATGTAGCCAGGAGAAATGTGAATATGCAGTGGCCTCCATTGGATAGAGCACTCACTTTGGATTGCATCATTATTAGGGCGATACCTAATTTTGATGGTGAGGGTGGTTGCCGGCCAATATTTCGTATCTACGGACAGGACCCATTTCTAGTTTCTGATCGATCACCAAAAATTTTGTTCTCAACTCCAAAGAAGAATAAAGTTATCCGTCATTACAAGCAGGTAATATGGTTTTTCCTCTACTAAAATCATACGTTACTTCCAAAGCGTGTATGCTATCTTTGAAGAAGGGCATCTTTATTCTATTCTGTTGATTAGACATGCTTGTTTCTAGGACTGACATATAGCCTTTGTCAAATTCATCTAAAGTTGAAAAAACACGTGTAAATAATCTGCAAATAGAGTGGATCAGCTTACGGGAACATACGGGGAGCTTCATCTATGATAGTACAACTTATGAGATCAACGTGTTTGACTTAGAGTGGATCAGCTATCTAATATTTTATTTTCTACTTGCTTCCGACATCTTCCCAGAGAAACAATTTTTACGGTTTCTCTCTGTTCCATGACCTTGTTAATTTGTCAAGTAGTGGCCTTTCGTTGGGATTGAGAAGTTTGATTTAGAGTAAATTGGACTATTTAACCAGTTGTTCTACTGAAGCTTATAATGTTTTGTTCTAATGGCATTATTCTTATGGTTTTGCCCAAGTGGAGTCCAGTTGTGTTAGGTTGTACCCAGGTTATATGCACATGCTTGAAAATGCATGTACATGTTATATCTGGTCTTTCTTCCTTGCCTCCTCTTTCCCATTCTTGTTATGCATGACCTCTTAGGACACAGCTGACTATTATTGATCTGACATTCTTTATAATATCATTTCAGGCAGAATGTGAATTGGTTAAGATTGATATCAACTGCCATATTCAAGGCGATGTTGTGTTAGAATGTATTTGCTTGCACGATGATTTGGAGAGGGAACAGATGATGTTTAGGACCATGTTTAACACAGCTTTTATTAGGTCAAACATTTTGATACTTAATCGTGATGAACTTGACACTTTATGGGATGCTAAAGATCAATTTCCAAAAGATTTCAGAGCAGAGGTATCATTGTTTTATAAAATGCATGTTTTTTTTGTTGATACTCTCCAGCTAGAAGCATATTGTAATTTTATGAAAGTTGTGCTCTTGATGAAGGTTCTTTTCTCAGAGATGGACACTGCTGCTTCTGTTCTTCCTGTAGATTTGTCCTGTTTTGAGGAGAAGGATGGCCTACCAGTGGAGGCATTTGCCAAAGTTCAGGAGATCTTTAGCTCTGTGGATTGGATAAGTCCGAAGGCTGATGCTGCTCGTAATGTGCTCCAACAAATAACCACGTCAGGTTTAATCCAGGAAAATTTGGAATCCACCCCTCCCCCGTGTACAGACACTAGCATGCTCCTCGATCAAGCAAATTTGGAGACGCCTGGAGAGAGGAAGGGACCTGCACCAGTGGACAATAATGCTAAGGACTCGTCACCATTTATGTTGGAGCAACAGTCTATATCATCCATCAAATCTTCCTCCAAAGTACACCAAAGTGACCAACAGAAAGCTGAATCTCAATTTGTTGGGACCAAAAGTGAGATGAAGGTGTCAAAATTGCAGCCATCAATTCCTTCTCCTGCTGACCTTAGTACAGAACCTAATGCGTCTTCTGTGTTATCACAACCATCTTCGTACGTAGTCCCAAAGTCGGAACGTCCTCCAGTTATAGAAGAGTTGGATCCTCATGTACGCGAATGTGGTAAGCTGAATGACTTTCCTTCCCTACCTGAAACCAGGACGCCACACTTCAAGACTAGTATTCCAACTTCACCTCCATCCTCACCCATACCTGGAAAGGATCAGGGTATTGGTATTGGACTAGTTCTATCTCCTCCCTCAGTGGCACCAGCACCGCTCACTCCTCCCGTGAAGGATAAATTAGTCACTGGAACTGTACCTTATGCATCTCAGGCTACTCCACCCAGAACACCAGAATCGCTCACTCCTCCTGTGAAGGATAAATTAGTCACTGCAACGGTACCTTATGCATCTCAGGCTACTCCACCCAGAACCCAAGGTCCCCCAATTGTATCCTTGAAGGATGACAGGCCTACTAGTATGTCTCAACCTGATACATATCTGCTTCCTCAAGCAGCGCAACAACTAGCTCATGAAGGGGAACCTTCTTCACCTCCTCATCTTACTGGATTATCTCTCTCTCTTTCCCCTGTGGCACCATCACCGCACACTCCTCCCCTGAAGGATAAACTAGTCACTGGAGTTGTACCTTCTGCATCTGAGGCTACTCCACCCAGAACTCAATGTTCTCCAATTGTATCCTTGAAGGATGATAGACCTCCTACATCTCAATCTGATGCACCTCTGCCTCCTCGAACAGCGCAGCAGCCAGCTTATGAAGGGGAACCTACTTCACCTCCTCTGACAGCACAGCAGCCAGCTGATGAAGCTGCTAAAAAGGAACCTACTCGACCTCTTCATCCTTCTAAAAGTTGTCCTCCATCCCTAGCTCCTCCTAGTTCCTCTTCTCCGTCAGCTTCTATTCCCTTTATCAAACCTTTAGAACAACAGTTCGTCCAGAAAAGTAATTTTTCACCGCCACCGCCACCACCACTGCCACCTCCACAACATCCAACCCCTATATTGAACGAGAATGTTGCGTCTGTTGGTGGATCACCTCAGCCACCTGCTCCTCCTACCCCACCTTTGAAGGAACATTCAGTTTTCAGAGGGGTGCCATCACCTCCACCACCTCCTCCTCCTCGAGACTCATGCCCATTACTTACAACCCCTGTATTGAACAAGAATTCTGCCTGTACTGGTGGACCACTTGAAGCAGTCCCAACTTTGAAGGAAAGTTCAGCTCTTAGAGATAAGTCACCGCCACTACCACCTCCTCCTCCTCCTCCGCCTCCATGCCAGTTAACTACAACCCAAATATTGAACGCAAATTCTGCCTCTATTACTAAACCGCCTCCACCTCCACCTCCACTTACTCCACCTTTGAAGGAAAAAGTTGTTCCCCAAACCGGGGTGCCACCACCCCCGCCTCCACCTCTTCCGGTGCAACCTATGAAGGAGAACTCCTCGTTCAATGATGGACCCTCTCCACCTCCACCCCCTCCTTTGCCTGCTGCACAAGCTTCTAAGCCTGCAAATGTATCTGCAATGCCACCGCCTCCTCCTCCTCCTGCGTTGGGTACTCCACAGAGTGTTCCTTCCGCTCCCCCTCCTCCAGTACCTTCTCTAAAGCCGGATCTAAAAGCAGGTTCTGGTCTGATACAGTCAGCATCGAAAGGTAATAGTCTCCCTACTCCATCTCCACCCCCACCTTCTGCTCCTCCACCTGGCTTAAAGGGCCGAGGACCATTGTCTCGTACCGTGAATTCAAGAAGTCAGTCATCAAAAAAACTGAAGCCTTTACATTGGTTAAAGATATCTAGAGCAGTCTCAGGAAGCTTGTGGGCTGAGGCTCAAAAATGTGGTGATGCTCCCAAGTAGGTGCTAACTATGAGTGTGAAAGTAGCCATTAGTCAATCTTTTTAAGATTCTTTCCGGATATAACAGCTCACGTCCTTAAATTTCTGTTTGATAGGGCACCAGAGATTGATATATCCGAGCTTGAATCTCTCTTTTCAGCTGCAGTTCCAACTTCAGGACAAGACAGTTCAGGAGGGAAAAGGAATTCGAGGGCCTCAATGGCGCAGAAGCCGGAGAAAGTGCAGCTGGTAATTGCTTATGTCTATAGGACATCTGAGATTCCTTATATATTTTCATCAAAAGTTTCCCTGGATCTTGTTATCTCGGTACAGTCATTTGCACAATTCCTGGTGTTCCATGGTTTGACATAAATCTCAGAATCTTAAATATTATGAACAGTCTAATTCTAACGTACACTTTCTGATTATGGTCTTGTACATCGTTATCTTGGTTTAGTGCAGGTTGTTCGACAAACCCCCTTTCTTCACACGATTCTGTGTTTTCAAGTGGTTCCTTTTTAGATTAGCTAGTTTTCAGCTTAAATAACTTTGTTTTCAGCAGGGTTTCTGGAATGAAATTCCTTAGCTGAAATCCAGTGGACTTTATTGCTCTCAGTGTGACTTCCTATCTAAACATGCTGACAGGTCGTAATGACGCCTCTCATCTCTAGTCATTCTTGCTCTCGGTGATCTTTATTTCCTGTTTAATGTAATATCACTTGATATATAGCATGTTTAGATAGGAAGTCACACTGATTACTTAAAAACCATACATAATACTTCCATCTATCATAAATATTAATTCCAGAATGGACCATGGTTGGATTGTCAAGAATGCCAAGTCTGAAAGCTGTCAATTGTTTTTGTAATGTGCATGCTGTTATTCATTCAGATCCGTCCCTTAATTACCGAACAACATAAAATTGAAGACACTAGGAGTAGTAGTTTCACTATTGAGGATGCCAAACTTTATGGAAGTTAGTCCTTTTCTTTAAAAGAAAATTATTGGAAAAAAGCCACTGCCTGTTCTCTCCTCGCATATAGCTGGGGAGAAAAGATGGAAGTGTGGCACTATTTAAGCTCTTCCAAGTTTCAAGAGAGCATTTACTTGAACTCTATTTTGGCAGGTTGATCATAGACGAGCTTATAATTGTGAAATCATGCTTTCTAAGGTGAAAATACCACTGCATGAGATGCTGGTAAGCTGGTTTCATATACAATTGGCTTTCTTTTTGGATAATCTGGTTATTCTAGAATATATCTGACATACAGCTGATTGTACCAATTGCTTGTATTCATCTCTGCCATATTATCTTTGGGTAATCATTTGTCCACTTCTGTATACCTGCAGTAGGGTGGTGCTGTTTTCACAATAATTCATTTAATATTTCAAGTTCTAATAGTTAAAGCACGTTTCGTATCCCATGATTTTATAGCTGCCAGTGTTAGATTGATTTTTGTGTTCCTAATAAGCAATTATGGTAAACTTTGTGCCGTTGTTCCTAGATCTGTTCATCTATATAAATTTTCACTCCCTTTTATTTTCTCGATTTTGTATTAAACTCCTCTCAGGAATAGGAATAACAATCACATTGTAGACCTTGTTGGAGATTTTTCGGGAGATCTTCAATTTCCAAATAAGCATCTGTAGTAATAATATCCATGCTTAAATGGGGGCTTACCATTGATTTGGACTTTGTACGGCTTAATTGTATTGGTAAAAAACTTAAATTCTTTACTATCCTCAGACTGTACTTTATTGTATAACCAATGTGCATATCCCTGCTTGCTGATTTAAGTATAATCTGATATTTAAAGAAAGCAAATCCATTTGAGTGTCACCTATCCCGAGAAAGGTGTTTGTACGTGTTGAATCTTGTAATCACAATCTTTGGTCCTGTTTGTGCACTTTTTGCATGTTAGATGTTCTCCTTATTTTTTAACCTCCTCCACCCTCTTCCTGTCATCTCTCTTTGTGATGGTCCGTGGACAATAATCCTGCATACAGTCGAGCTATATTGAAATGTGATTATTTCCAAGAATGACCTACCACAAACATACACACACACACACACACCTACACACACCTACACACAAACACATCTTTAGATTAATTATATGGGTGGTGGATGGAGTAATTGTTCTCCTTATATGATTTTGGACAATCCTCACCTCATGAGCTAGCTTTTGGTGTTGAGGTAGGCCCAAGGTCCATGAATATAATGTCAATTGTGTGGATAATGTTCTGTTAAAAGTTGGATATGCTTCTAATTGTTAGCTACCACTTTTTAATAATTTCAACAGAGCTCAGTGCTTGCACTGGAAGATTCAGCATTAGATGTGGATCAGGTGGAGAATCTGATTAAGTTTTGCCCGACTAAGGAGGAGATGGAAACTCTCAAGGTGAAAGATCTGATTGAAAAGAATAAGGAAAACTTAAAATTCAATGTACATAGGAACGCAGTGAATGACCTTGTTTAGTTGAACATTTCTGTTTCAGGGTTATAAAGGAGAGAAGGAGAAGTTGGGTCGATGTGAACAGGTCTGTCCATTGTGAACTAACCTTTTTTTTCCTTATTTTTGCTTACTATCCCACTTTCTCCTGCATGTAGTTGATTGGACCATTTATATAGTAATATCTAATTCTAAGACCTCTTCGTTGTCACAGTTTATGTTAGAGTTGATGCAAGTACCACGAACAGAGTCCAAGCTGCGAGTTTTTTCGTTTAAGATTCAGTTTGAATCTCAGGTGAGAAGATGGCAGATGCCAACCTCCTGGCTTTATTCTTATACTGATTGAGCTGCACTATTTTCTATTCTACTAAATTCCACTTCGCTTGCTTCTGCTGCCTCTTTGCTGCACTGCGAATGTTCGCTTGCTCACGGCATATTTGTTCTCATTTTATTTCAGGTTTCTGAGCTAAGGAAGAGTCTGAACATTGTGAATTCGGCAGCTGATCAGGCACATTTTCTTTTGTTTATTCTTTCTAACTTCAATGTTTTACCACTTTTAGATGAGACTAGGGCTTTCTTTCTTGACGCTGTCCTTGATATCATCTTTCCTTTGATGTTGTAATCAGATCAAAGGTTCATCAAAATTGAAAAGGATTATGCAAACAATTCTCTCTCTTGGAAATGCTTTGAACCAGGGAACTGCTAGAGGTGGGTTAACATCTCTTTTATTTTCAAGCATATCTTGCTATTGATTTCTTCATTGTGACGTTTTATTTTTCTCTGGGGGAGTGAGTTGAAGAGTTCCCTACCCAAAAGAAAAGGAGTGACCTGTTTGACAGATGACAAAAGAAATTACACAATCTATGGGGGTGTGGAATTGAGAAATTAAATGCACATTGTCAACACTTCATCCTATTAGCTTAGACCATTCACCTATTGCTAGTGCACGTACCACATCAGATAATCAGGTCCAGCTTTCTATAGAAGATTAGCTGATTTTTCTCCTGCTAAGGACCATCTAAACTTGCTTTTATTAAACCTCTGTAGGGTGGATACCACAGCCTGCTTGTCTGTTATTTGGGTAGGTCTAATTCTTATGGGGATTTATCTAATTATGTTTCTTGAAAATTTTGGAAAATTGGTCCCACCAAGAGATTTCCAAGTTGAGAACTTCTTCAGCAGTAGAAATCTTAATTCTAGATAAGGAAAACGTGTCAAATAAATCAACTGGATATGGCTCAAAGCTTTTCTGGTGAAATCTCCTTTGGCTTTTCTGGTCTTGAAATTATGGAACAATCACCTGCTTCATTTAGATAATAAATGCAGTTCTTACATTTTTTTTTGAGCATTTATCGTCATCTAATAATCTCTTGATGATTTGTGTAGGTTCTGCTGTTGGATTCAGGTTAGATAGCCTCCTGAAACTAACAGAGACACGTGCACGAAACAATAAGATGACTCTCATGCACTATCTTTGCAAGGTACAGTATTTGATCAGTACTCTTCTTGATGAAAGCATAATGATGTGGTTGACTAATATTTTGGATGTGGTGTTTTCTATTATGCACATAGTCTCTCCTATCTTGAACAGAATGCAGAATAAAATCAGTTCGCTTAGTCCCCAATTTCTTGGCAGATCTGATGGTTTTCCTTGGCCATTAATGGTCTTTATTATAATGGAACGCTGTCCAACTACTGAGGGAAAAATAACAAAGTAAAAAATCATCCATTTCTGAAATAAACGAGTCATAGCATTTCTTAAATGAAATGCTGACATAAAATCTGTGATGCTTGTACAGTGATTAGTAGAATGGACTTGAGCTAAAGCCAGCTTTCAAGGACTTCTGCCCCTTAGGAACGAATCATCTATGTTGAGCCATGAGTTAAATTTTCTCTTATCTATGACCTGAATTTACATAATCAGATCAGCTGATTGCACCTTCTGTCATCCGGTCCTTTTCAATTGTGTCCCAGGGTCGTCTATGAATTTGTTTTGTATCGGCTTTTATGCAACTAAAAGTGTCTATATCTGAATTTGGTAAACAAATTATAAATTCAACCCTAACTGGTCAGGTTGAGAAAAAGGAATTGGTGTCCAAAGTTTGTTGGATCCCAATTCTCTTAAAATCAGGGATTATCTCTTTAATTGGATTTTTGAATTTGTATAGAAATTGATTATAATAAGCTAGCGGAGAGGAAGAATAGAAGTCTTTTTTAAAAAAATAAAAAATAAAAAACAATGACTAGATGCACGGAAATGGATCTTTTCTCACGACATGCAATCAATCACAAAACTTGGCTTTTCGTTGTTGTCAGCTTCCTTCACATTTGTCAAATCAATCTATATAATTATCTCTATCCTCAAAAATTGCATGGTGCATGGTACTTCCAGATTTCTTATCCTATGGATGTTAAATTATCCTCTATACGCTGACCCGTATGAACTTTTTCTTTATAAATTGCTACCATAACAACTACGTGTCTATATATTCACTTTCTTCTCGTCATTGTGCTGGTATCTAACTATTTGTAACTCAAGATTTTCACTTGGCAAAAATGCATTTGAATTTGACACTACCTTATGCTAGCAACCCACATATTTTACAAGGTGCTTAAAGAAATTTTCTGTCAGGTACTTGCTGACAAATTGCCTGAGCTGCTAGATTTTTCTAAAGATCTTTCTAGCTTGGAACCTTGCGCAAAGGTATCGTTATTCGGACTGACCAATGACAAATTCACTGTAGAAATATGACTGACACTGGTCTGACTAAAAATTTTCTGCAGATACAACTGAAATTTCTTGCAGAGGAAATGCAAGCTATTAGCAAAGGGCTGGAGAAAGTTGTACAAGAACTGTCCATGTCTGAAAACGACGGAGCTGTGTCTGAGAATTTCCGTAAGGTAAGCTATGACTACAGCGATTTACATATTGCTGATTTATGCATACCGTCCGATTCTTTTATCTCTTCCCCTTTCTGGGCCACTTTACCCGCTCAATCAAAAATGAAAATAAATAAGCACGATGTTGGCATCCACAGAGATACGCCTAAGTAGTTAAAGTTTTGATCACAGTAGGTAATAGCGCATTTCGAGAAGATGAATCCATTTCCTAAGTAGTTAAAGTTTTTATTTGTGTATGTTGTGGTTGGAGAACAAGAGATATCACAAAGTAGATAATAAATATTTTCATTTGATTGGTATAATTGCCGTTTTCCAGGCTTTGAAGGAGTTCCTCTGTTATGCTGAAGGTGAAGTGAGGTCCTTGGCTCAACTTTATTCTGGTGTGGTAGGTTTTATTCCTAACAGAAATTTTTGTGGTTATTTGGTGTCTTACCGCATTGAGATATTCCTAATGGTATGTTTTTCTTCTGTATGTGCCCAACAGGGTAGAAATGTTGACACATTGATTCTTTACTTCGGAGAAGATCCAGCACGTTGCCCATTTGAACAAGGTAATGTTCGATAATTGATCATCCCAAAAAAATGCGCTTCAGATTTTCTGCCATGCATTGCCTTGTGGTGGTGTTCGTTCATATCACTTAAATATTTTGAGTTTTACTATTCTACATTGGTACAAATTATACAAAGCATTTCGTATGATCATATGTGCACAGTTTAGACCTTAACTCCGTTCCTCTTCTTTCCCCTAGTTATCACAACGTTACTAAACTTCCGAAGGATGTTCAATCAAGCTCTAGAGGAAAACCGCAAGCAAGTGGAGTTTGAGAGAAAGAAAGCAGAGAAGGAAGCATTGGAGAAGCAGAAGATGAGTCGATCAGAGAAAACATGACCCCCCGTCTGAAATAATGTACTACTAATATGAAAGCATGACCAATGTCTTCATACAAAACATAAAAGGAAACTTTTCTTTGTCATGGCAAAGCTTCGCGAAGATTGAAGATTCCCGGGGGAGTGAGAAATCAGTTGTCTGACAGGTATAAAGAACGATGTACATTTTCTGCAGAAAAACTGGATATACGTTGGTGTAGGTTCGAATGCCACCCACAGAGTTCGCCGATTCTTGTTTATGAGAGGTAATCTCCAGAACTGCATGCTGTTGCTGCTCCTTTTTCTGTTGTTGACCATTTCTAACTCATGTTTTTTCTGGTTTAATTCATTTCAATTTTGTCCATCGGAAACAACCTCTCTACCTCCCAAGGTAGGGGTAAGGTATGCGTAGCGTACACACTACGCTCCCCAGACCCAACTTGTGGGATCACACACTCGGTATGTTGTTGTAATTCATTTCAATTTTCTTGCAGAATCTGAGAGTATGCAGATGGAATTACTTTGGGGCGGTAGGCTAATTGTACATATTTACTAGGAAAAGAATGTAGAAATTCTTGGATAAGATTTTTTAATTTTTTTTAAAATAATTATTTGATAAAATAGAAATTTGTTTTACATTTTGTTATCTTTCAGCTATTAGTGTCATTTTTTTATTGTATTTCTTGCTGATGATCCTAGTTCAGTCTTAGTTTTGTGGTCATCATTACAATATCTTTTTGTATTTTTTTTAAGTTCATTTTATACAAGTATTTTATTAGAGTTAGAGATAACTTTGCTTGACAACTAGGATCTCTTTACAATGAAAGAAATATGAAAAATTAGATATGAAAAATTACTTATGTATTTGGTAAACCAATTTCTTGGAATTCAGGAAAACCCATCACCTCTGCTCGTCAGGTGAGCGCTCTGTGGTAATCTGTTCAGTGTACAATAGCTCGCAAATCACACAGGAGATGTAAATTGCACTAAGAAAGTCTCATGCGATAAGCTCATAGCTGAGTGGGTTGAATTCGATCCCGGGTCTTCCACATGGGAGAATATGAGGATCCACTTCCAAACCACTCAACTATGCCTTGTGGGCTAGTAAACCAATTGAGAAGTATTTTTTGTGAATATTATAGTAGTAATTTGTTTTTGGTCAGATTTTCAAAAAGGTTTTGCGGAGAAGTTGATTTTTTTTCAGCTTTTGAAAAATAGTTTCTGCTACTATTGCGATGTAAGTTATAAGTCATTTAATTATGTGTTAGTCAATGGGAAATTGCAGAGAAGTAAAAAAATGACTCACAGAAAAAAGGACTTAGATCGATTATTGCGTAGTTACATGGCATAGCAAATTCAAAGACATATTTGTTTGACACAATATAAACTATAATCACAAGGAAGGGAAATTTTGAAGCAACGATAAAGTTATTTGCGTGTAACTTATAGGCCATCGGTTTAAATAGTGAAAGCAATCATTAATGCTTGTATTAAGATAAAAGTGGGGTGTTTTGTACACCAGGCTTCCCACTTATAATATAACCACAAGGTAATTTTAGTGTCATGTTTGTTTGCTAATGCTGTAAATATCAGATATACGTTTTATATATGAACAAGTAAATAAGCTAATACTAATATATTAGTTACTGGGTATCTTTACTTTTTTTTGTTAACTTGATGTGAGTTTATAAACAACTAATTTTACGAAGCAAACAACTTTATACTTTATTATAGTTTTGCGTGTAAGGATGATTGAGTTGGTTCAGCATATGGTATCTCATAAGAGAGGTTGGAAATTAATATCTCCCGCCAACGTCTTCTTAGTTGAGCTAATTGCATCGAACTTGCTTAGTATGATGTACAGCTTCATTTCCTATATAATTTGCAAGCTATTGTATATGAGCGAATACAATAATTATGAATATATAGTGAATTTTTTGCGCGTACATATTGCGTTGACAATAATGGGGGGAGGACTCAAAGAATAGCAAATTGTGATTTAAGAAAGTAGACTACTTTATGTGGCTAGATTTGGCTATATCACGTGCCGTCAACGCTCAGCATGTGGAGCAAAGTTCAAAAAAGTCACCAAGAAACTAAATTTTCTTAGTGGAAGCAATAAGCTAATAAAAAAAATGGCTTTCCAATCGAGGTCGGGTATTTGCATTGAAGTTTGACTATATCTGAATTGTGTATTGCAGGGTTCACTCTGATATCCGTATTAAAGTCTAACTATATCTGAATAATGTATTGCAGAGTTCATTATGAAATAATGCTCTCAACAAGATTTTTTCTATACACAGAGTTCGAATTCGAAATCTCTTATCAAGGGGCGAAGGAAAACTAACTGATGTACTTTTTTATAGCTTAAAAACTATAATCCTAATAGTTCTGCACACTCTTCCAAGTCTTCCATTCTATATACAAAATATAATGAAAGTCTCGAGCCCACAAGATGAATAATATATATATATACACTTACTTTTTAACTACATATTTTTCAGAGATCATGAAAGTGAGAATAAGAAGTATGCAAGCACGTTGTCAAGGTTCAAAGTTTATGGCATGTATGGTTCATTTTGGGCAGTGGCGGAGCCAGATTTTTTTATTAAAAGGTTCGAAATATGAAGAAGTAAACATACGAATTAATCGAAAAGAATTCAACATCTACTATATATACATAAAAAATAATCTTAACAAAGTATAAATAGTATAATTTTTTACCGAAAAGGGTTTGGATGAATTCACTATCCCCAAGCTGGCTCCGCCCCTGATTTTGGGTCTAGATCGCACGTATTTGTCTTTTGAAATATGTCGTATTGAACCTCAAAATCATGTGTATATAATGAGAACTTAGATTTATATCTTATAATAAAAACTTAAAACATAGCCGGTCCCAATTCTTTAAACTTGTCAGAATATTTCATACAAACGCTCAAAATGAATTGTATTTTAATTAAACGCCTCAATTTTTAATAAAATATTTCAATTAAACACTTTCTACCAAACAAATTATTAGGGATGAACAAAACTGAACCGTAAACCGAACCAAACCGTAAACCAAACCGAATCGCAAAAAAAAAACCCGACTAGTGGTATGGTTTGGTGTTGGAAAAAACTCCGACTATAATTGATTTGGTTTGGTTTTAACTAAAAAAAGTCAAACCGAACGAACCAACCCGATATTACATATATATACTATTTTTAAAAATATTTTATACATAAAAATATTTATTGTGATGTAATTTATAAATATTTAATGATAAATCATTCAACATATTATTTCAAGTTTAAAGTTTGAATTTTAAATGGTCCAATAAGTTTTTATAACCCATAGATATTAGTGACTCAAATAAACCTCAAATCAATACTAATGCTAACAAAAAATTATTCAATTCAACACTAGGAATGACAATTATGTTAGATATCTATTCTTTAATTTTGCATAAATACATAAATTAATTTTATTTTTTTGTTTAATATTTAGTCATGTAGTTAATACTTATTAGACTAATTTTAGTATGACTTGATACTTTTAAATTATGATTATTTTTATAATGGCTTATTAATATGCAATATTTATTCTATACGATTTTATTATTTTTTTGATTAAATATTTTATTAATGCCATCACTCATTTATATATTGTGTTATTTTTTTTTAAGAAACACCTTAGATAGTTGTATCTTGCTAAAACTAAAGAAATATTTAAAGCAAAAGTTAATTATATATTTATATGAAGACTTTACCTAAAAAAAAACTCGAAATAACCCAAAAAATCCGAGAAAACCGAAAAAACCCGAAAAAACCCGAGGTTGAAAAACCTGACTTTTATTGATTTGATTTGGTTTATAAATTTAATAACCCGACACTAATAATTTAATTTAATTTTAAAAAAAATCGAATCAACCCTGTCCATATACACCCCTGCAAATTATTAAAAACGTAAAAGGAAAGGATGTGGGGATAAAGCAAAAAACAATAAATTGAATGGGAAGCAAGCAAACGACCATAAAGCAAAACAAAATAATAGTAAGGTGGTTCTAATTTCACGTGTTGGTGGAACATAACATATCAACAACACTTTTTTCTTTTGTCACAATCCAAGTGCAGCCTTATCCACCTATGATTTAACTTCACATGGCTTAAAAAGAGTTATAAAAATTTATTTAAAAAAATAGCTCGATACATAAATCATCTCGTGTTAGTAGGATTTTAAAAAGGCATTATACATAAATGTGTTCTTTAACTTGGTCGCAACTGACTTATGCCTTCCAACTTTAAGTGTGTACAAATAGACACTTAAACTTCTATAAAGTTGAACTAGCAGACACAAACATCTTACGTGACAATTCACGTGAGATTGTCATGTAGATGTCACGTAGGGCGTGTGTTTCTGCTTGTTCAACTTTATACATGTTTAAGTGTCTACTTGTGCACATCCGAAAATTGAAGAACACAAATAGCAGCTAAAATGAAGTTAAAGGACACGTTTATATAGACAAACCTTGCCTTAAAAAGATTGAAAAGGAAAAATTGAAAATAAGGATCTGTTTGGCCATAAAAATTATCCAATTTTTTCTTAAAAATAAATTTTTCACTTTATTTGAATGACTATATATAGGCTGCCTGCATTATATGGAATAATTGCTAATTTTTCATGGAATGTAATGGGCAAAAGTTATTTTTGTAAGAAGAAAATAACTAATATTTAGAGTTGGTAAGACTTGAAACATTTTTAAAATCATTAATCATAATCATGCATACCAATAAGCCTTGACATGGAGGCCATAATGCACAAATTCATGGACTATTTTTTCACCCTAAACATTATCATTTGTCTCCCCATGCAATTGTTTTTCACCCCCAAAGCCCATTATTATTATTCTTTCTTTTTCTGTTTAACCATTAGGGTAATCAATTTTTTAAAAAATGAATCAAAATGAATATTATCCACTAAATATGAATATTTATATGAATATTAAGATGTATAATAGGGATATTCATATTATTAATATCCATTTGTGTATTTGTATTATTCATGAGTTCTTCCTTTGTATTTTAAGCTTATTTTAGCTTTTAGCTTTTAGCTTGTGTTCCTTCATGTATATTTTCTACGCTATGGATACTCAATATGGATATCCATAGTATCTGGTGGCTAATTTATTTTTTTCTGTATTAAATATGAGCAGATCGAACATTTCATCCATTTTTATTTAACTTATTCTCGATCCACCCATATTCGATATGCCCCACCCATTTTTCACTCTTAATCAAGCCTCTCAAAGCCTAATAGTGTGA
The DNA here is from genome assembly GCA_003996215.1 of Jaltomata sinuosa. Taxonomy (NCBI): domain Eukaryota; kingdom Viridiplantae; phylum Streptophyta; class Magnoliopsida; order Solanales; family Solanaceae; genus Jaltomata; species Jaltomata sinuosa. The sequence continues at coordinate 604,322 of QJPP01000617.1, read as the reverse complement.
AATGCTAGTTTGCCTATGAATTAGGGAGTCTTGGAGCAAAAATATCATCTATTTCGAATCTTGCGTGAACGTGAAATGCTTTCGACATCATAGTACACCTTTTTATGTCACCTTAATTGTCCCTAGTAAATGAATATTTCATAGGGATTACTATGTATTCTGCCTTTGCAATACAATGTCATAGCTAGTATATAATTTTAAATTAAGAGATTTTTTTATTTTATTTTATTTTTTTTTAGTTGTAGTAGTGAAAAGTACAAGGACAAAAAAGGGCATGCCATGTGAGGGAGCCAAGACTTTTGTTTAGCCTTGGTTAAAGAGAGTCAGAGAGATCCCCTTAGACATAAAAGTGAGTGTCCAAATTTACCAAAGCATCTCTAATTCCCCCCTCATATTACCTCATCATTACTTCCACACATTTTTTTTTTACCCTTTTAACTTTTCTCTATTCTTTTATAGTAGTACATACAAGAAGAATAAATAAAAGAGGGAAATATTTTAAACACATGGTATATGATATATAAATAGGTACTCTAGTTTGGCCTTAGCGAACAAGTAAGCATTTTAACGTTAAAAGTGTATATCTAGACACATCAAGTTGATCTCGGATGATAATTAAACACTTCGATTCGTCCTTACTCTATCTCGTGGACATCGCATGGTGACATGACACATAAATTTTGATGATGTCTAAATGATTATTTTGTAAGTTGGAGTGTTCAATCTATCCACGGGAGACGAGTTAAGATGTTTATCTGTGCATACTCAAAGTTAGAATATTTATTTTCCAATTAAAATCAAATTTAAGTGTCGATTTATGTATTATGTCAAAAAAATAATCAAAGATAAGAAAATAAACACAAAGAAGATTTTTGTAGGATCAATTTCTACCATTCAAATTGTAATTGATCGTAGGAGACATTTTCTCATAATAGAAGAGTTACATATTTAGCATAATAGTTCAAAAAATTGTATATTTTACTAGACAAAGGTTATACTCTTTTATTTTTTGGTTTATAACCGGTATTCAATACTCGTATTATTGATGGTCAAGATTATATCTGAATTAACGATGAAATGTCTCATATCAAAGATGAAGTACTATTCAATAAAAGTGACTTCATATCCAAAACTTAAATCTAAAACTTCAAATTAAAATCAGAAAAATACTTATCACTCTGTCACAATCTTTTATCAGTAAATTTGAACTCATAAAAGAAACACAAAAATAAGGAAATGAGAAAAGAAGAAAAAAAAAAGACAAATGAAATCATAAGGAAGTAAAAGCAAAAATGAATAGGAACTCTTCTCTTCTCTCTCTTTCTGGTGTTATTTGGATCCCAATGTTTGTTATTCATAACTTCCATCACATCCCTCACCATTTTTCTTGAGCTGAAATTTATTACCCCACCCCCACCAAACCAAAAATAGTACTTACTCATTATAATCAAGACATCTATAATGGAAGTGGTTAACAAGAGAAGGAGCAAAATTTCAAGAAATGGTGTTGTTGTGGCAGGTTCTGTATGGGAAAACAGAATGAGATTTGATGAATTCAAAGGTGGAATCAATGTATATAGTGAAAATGAAGAAACCCCACAAGTTGAAAATGATGAGAAAATTAGTACTACTATAGTTCAAGTAGACAAAAAGTTGGAAATGGGGTCCAAAACTAATAATCTTGGTGTTGTTGTTGGTGGTGGTGGAAAGAGAAAAACTTGGAAATCTGAGAGTAATTTTGAAGGGAGTTCAGTTCAGTTTTCTAGGAAAAGATCTGAATTTGGAAAGAATTTTGATGAACAGTGTAGAGAATTGACTGTTGGTGCAATGAAGAAAAGTCCAATTCAGAAAGTAAAAAATCTGTCACCTAATGGGAATTTGAGGAATTCAATTCAGCTGAGGAAAGTAATAAAATCAGAGAAATGTAAAGAAGTTGATGAGAATTCTTCCAAGAATTTTGATGTTGTTGAGTCAAAGAAGAATCTTGAAAGGGTGTTTAGTGAATCAAGTGATGGAAATGAGGAAAATAAAGTTGTTGTTGATGTTGTTGATGAATCAAAGAAGAATCTTGAAAGGGTGTTTAGTGAATCAAGTGATGGAAATGAGGAAAATAAAGTTGTTGTTGATGTTCTTGATGAATCAAAGAAGAATCTTGAAAGGGTATTTGGTGAATCAAGTGATGGAAATGAGGAAAATAAGGTTGTTGTTGATGATGTTCTTGATGAGTCAAAGAAGAATCTTGAAAGGGTGTTTGATGAATCAAGTGATGGAAATGAGACGAATCAAATTCAGCTGAGAAAAGTGAAATCAGAAGCAAATAAAGCAGAAAATGAGGATGTTGTTGATGTTCTTGATGAGTCAAAGAAGAATCTTGAAAGGGTGTTTGATGAATCAAGTGATGGAAATGAGCCGAATCAAATTCAGCTGAGAAAAGTGAAATCGGAGAAATGTGAAGAAGTTGATGAGAATTCTTCAAAAAACTCTGATGTAATTGAGGAAAATAAGGTTGTTGTTGTTGATGTTCTTGATGATGAGTCAAAGAAGAATATTGAAAGGGTGTTTGGTGAATCAAGTGATGGAAATGAAGGGAATCGAATTCAGCTGAGGAAAGTGAAACCAGGCGCGAATAAGGCAGAAAATGAAGATGGAAATAAGGGGAATCTAATTCAGCTGAGGAAAGTGAAACCAGACGCGAATAAGGCAGAAAATGAAGATGGAAATGAGGAGAACCGAATCCAACCGAGGAAAGTGAAATCAGGCGCGAGTAAGGCAGAAAATGAAGATGGAAACGAGGGGAATCGAATTCAGCTGAGGAAAGTGAAATCAGGCACGAATAAGGCAGAAAATGAAGATGGAAACGAGGGGAATCAAATTCAGCTGAGGAAAGTGAAATCAGAAGCAAACAAGGCAGAAAATGAGAAGAGTCCTGAACTATCGAAAGTGAAATCTGTGTGTCTTAACGGGAACTTGAGGAATTCAATTCAGCTGGTGAAAACAAAATCAGCATCATCAAATAAGGAACTTGAAGAAGAGAAATGTAAGAAGGATTTCGAGGAAAATAAGGTTGTTGTTGTTGTTGCTGCTGTTCTTGATGAATCAAAGAAGAATTGTGAAGAGAAAGTCATAACAAGCAATGTGGAACTTCAAGAAAAGTTGAATCTTGAAAATGAATTGGAAGAAGATATTGATGAAGAAATTGGAAAGATTAAGACTAAAAAGATTGTAATTGTTGAAGGAAACAAAGTTCATATTAGTAAAAATGAGAAAAAACCAGTGCACATTTCTCCAATAATCAAGAAACAGTCACCTCCAATTTCAGGCCAATCAAGAATCCATCATCATCATCCAAGTCCATCAAGAACCAAACCAGGCAAATCCATTTCTTGAATGCTTTCTTTTTTTGGTTTCCCATTCGATGTTCGGTATCCCTATGTTGTTCTATGTTGCTCGGACTCTTTGAAAATGTCGATGGGTGCGTATTGGACTCTTCAAAAGTACTGCATTTTGAGAATCCGATACGGGTGCGGCAACAGTTTTGGAGGGTCCTAGCAACATAGCGGTATCCATATTGGACTCCAACTAAAGTCCCACGTTAGTGGTAAAATGCTTCCTAACAAAGGCAACTTCATATCCCGAGCTCGAAACTGAGCTTTTTCTTAAATATGATTCTGTTTTTAAGGTTGTATTTTGAATTCCCTAACAATTTTATGCTGCATTTTCAGTTCCAGAATCAGATGAATCTCAGAGAAATATTCCAAGACAACATAGCAAATTAGAAAGCTTGGGTAATATTTTCTTTTCTTTAGAGTCCAATATCTGTGGAGCCTTCCGTAACTGATAAAGTTGATGTCATACAATCAAGACGATACGAGTTCAAGCTATAAAAACAGCCTCGTGCAGAAATGCAAGGAAAGACTGCGTACAATAGACTCCTTGTGGTCCGGACCTTCTCCAAACCCCACATATAGCGAGAGTTTTAGTGCACCGGACTGCACCTTTAGAATTCAATGTCATTCTTGCAAATATTATATTCTAATTTTCTCTTATTTGATTTTGGATTTTTTTATTTTTTTTTTCAGTTGACTTGGTTATGTGGAGAGATGCATCAAAATCAGCATTGATCTTTGGAATTGGAACCTTTTTCATCATTTCATCTTCATATGCTAAAGATCTCAATATCAGGTAAATTGAGAATTTACACTTATTTTTTTTCCTTGATTCTTGAAATAACAAAAAAAAATAAAATTATATACATATATATGTCAAATAAAATTTATGATTTTTTTTCTTTTTTTTTACAGCATCATTTCTGTGATTTCCTA